>PVJO010003694.1:0-119560 GCA_004026905.1 Hystrix cristata | reverse complement strand
AGAATGAAACCTTCGCTAATGAATATACACAGGGCAGTGGTAATACTTCTAGGCTCATCACTGCTGGTGGCACCTTGGGCAGCGAAGATGCCCCAGATGATGAGGAAACATCGTGCCATGAAGTCCCCACAGACAAGACAGGCTCACTGCCCTTGCCACCAGCACCAACACTAGCTAGTTTACCCTCACTCCTCGTTAGAGAAATGTGGGACAAATCACCAAGACATGCTGTTAAACCTATCTGCTGGGCAAAGGTTTTATTTGCTTTGTTGTTACTGTCAGGCAACACCTAGGAGCTCAGAGGGGTTTGTGGAAGACCAGTCACCCTGATACTTTACTGGCAAGACTGAACTGTTCAACCTTCCTGGGTAAGAATTTAGAAATGTCCTATTAAAAAAGTAAATTTTGTGTTCATATCGGCCCCCAAATTTCCATTCCGTGCTGTGAACGTTCAGGGTAGAATTTTATATAATAATGACCAAATTGAAACTAAATTCCCAACAAGTGATAAGCTCGTTGTATTTTAACATGCCTATGTATTCCAGCACAGAGCCATGAAAGATAGGGTTTGAGGTGTTTTGACAAAGAAATGTTTTAATATAAATTACAAAGAGCTACCCTAAAGAAGCCTTAAAGTATAATTTCATTTTTGTGTATACAATGCATGTTCACAAACCAAAAAATTTGGCTAACATTCAGAAAAGATAAGAGTAATTATTGCTGGGTGGTAGAATTATACTTGTCTTTACTTCTTATGGCTTAGATTTCTAATTTTCTATAGAGAGCACACTATGATAACAAGCACACCTAATAATAAGAGAGGAAAGTAAAAAAACATTAACTGGCCACTTCCAGTTTGAATTAAATGTCATTCTGACTCTGTCAAAACTCTGAGCTGTGTTCTAATCCAATGAATGAAATCACGTTCTCTTATCAAAATCCCTATTTTAGCCAATATAACAGGAAATAGTTGTTTTCTATAAAGACACACTCATAATTGTGGCCTAGATATACCATTTCTCAGCCCTCTCTTGTTCCTGTAATGCTTTTTCTGAAATCATCAACTAGGAAGTCTGTTTAATTAAAGGGAAAATGTATTATAACTAGATGAATTCATTTTTACCTCCAAATAAAATATTTTGTATGTGGCAGTAATTCTTTCAGGACTATGTACATACATACCTAGATATCTATATATATGCATATATATATATATACACACACACATATACATATATACTGTAGTAGCACACATATAGTACTATTTTATATCTACTATTACATATGCATACACATATATACTGTATATATACTGTATGTGTGTCTATCAGGGGAAGGGTTAGGAATTCTTTTTGAAACTTGTAAATAAGCAAATTTCACCTGACTTTGGAATATAACCAACTCCCACCTGTGTAACATACCAGATCAGGTTATGACTAAATAATGAACTCCTAAATACCCCACGACAATATGCCATGAACAAAAATAACACATGTGTAATGGGGGGGGCACAGACAGAGAAAGAGGAGAAAAGAGAGGAAAGGGGAAGGAAAGAGTGGTAGTAGAATCAGGAATTCAAAGAATCCCACTAAAATTTTAATCCCAAATTTCAAACCTTGTCTTCCTGGAATCTTTGCCACAAGGAGACTCAGGGACCACCTTGTCTAACAACTTAGTTTACAAAAGAACTGACAGCTCAGAGATCCATTAGTTTACTTTGAGGTCTGGAACAAACAGCCAAGCAGCACAGTGGAGCCTGCATTCCCCAAACCAGGCGGGCTTTCCCACTGTACCTGAAATACTTTTCTCTCTTTCAAAACCACTCTTCTAATTCTCCCTCTTCCAGTTTTCCATGGATGCAAAGAAGAAAACCAACGTAACAAACTCGACTTTTGTGGGGAGGAATGATAAACTTTCCCGAAAGAAGCTCTCCATTCTCTCCCCAGTCTTCCCCGCCCCCACTCTTGACAGAAATCACCTCCTAGAAATGCTGGACCAGCATCCTCAAATTCACCAGGGTGTTTTGCTCAGTTTACAAAATGGCAGTTTACAAAGAAGAAGTGGTGGAGGAAGCAAATGGAGATGAAGCCATACAACTTCCGAGTCTGAGCTCAGATGCCGGAAGTGGGCTGTACTGCCAATGCCATGCTGCTTTCACAGCAGACAGAGCGCGGTCAGAAAGCAGAGCCATGCAGTCCATTAGCAAACAAGCTTCGGAGACCCACTTTCCTTTTTTGAATCTGTCCCTCCCACAGCACATGGGAGCAATCCTCTCTCATGAGCAATCTTCTCTCATCTAAAAGCAAAAATACTCTCAAACGTCCCAACAGCCTGACTTCCCTGGCACGGAAGCACCTCTGTTTTGTGAAGGCCAAGAGGTTTGCTTGATTGCATATAGCTGATAATTGAGGATTAAAGTGGACTTCCCAGAACAGCGGCAAAAAGAAACTGACAGGACTCCTGGAGTCCTCTTCTGAAAAAGTAGCATGTGCGATCTGTTTTAATACAGTTCACGCATACCTTGTGGAGGAATGAAGCAGTTCTGGTAGAGTAACCAAGGGTTTTATCTGGCAAGGTAGTAAGTCTGAGGAAATGTGAAAGAACTGTTCTAAAACTCAGCAAAGGTGATGCGTGTGAAGTATCTCTGGCCAAGGATCACCTTGTCAACGGCTTGCTCACATAGCAGCTCTCCTTTCAGGATGCAGAGCTCAGAGGAGCCATTTAATTCAAAATTCACAATGGGAGTGCAAGCAATTAAAGTCTTCAAATCCTCACACTTAGATGTATAGCTATTTTATGGCAACCAAGATGTAGAAGAGACACATCCGCTGAGAACAACATCTAGCTACTGCACGAATGCACTGTGGGGTACCGAGGAGACAGAACTGCAGATGGGTGTGTTGTCTGATAGCTATTTCTGTACAGAGGGATGCATGGAAGATTATCACGGCAAAAGTTAATTTTGAAAAGAAAATGTCAGATAAAGCTGTGGTCAGATAAAAGTACTCTAATGTTTTCTCTTTATCTTCAAGATCAATGCTCAAGCAAGATACTCATATCGTTGCAACCTGACATCTCAAGTTTTGTTGGTGAAACATCAAAGTCCCTTCATTTTTAACGCAATTTTTAAAACTCAGTTAGGGTTTCAAATTTTAAACAAACTTTGCATGTTCCTCAACTCTCTCACCTCAAGTAAACCACTGTCTTAAACCCCTCTTTGCCGTCCTGTTGAGGAAAGACTTAGGCGCAAGTCCTTGTGGCGCTCAGAGATGGAGAAAGCCAGGAGGGCGCAGTGCAGCAGGACTGCGCACCAAAGCAGCAAGCGCTATTTGACCTCTTCTCTTTAGGGTTAACATCGCTCTGTTATCTAGTCATTTAGAAGTAATAGAGCTCCTTAGACTTCACAAGGATCAGCCATTTGCAGTGCACTGTAGGAAACAGCATTTCATTATTTACCATAAATTACTCAGGGCTGCTCATGGTGAAAGATGAGCATCTTTGTGGTACCACAGAAGGGCATTTAGACGCCTACAAAACCAAGAGACGGAGGGACACAGACTCCACGTTGCCTCTGCTAAGCCCTGCTCGACTTCACTGCTTTCCTTTCAAAACAAATCTCTTCCGACCAAATATACAAAGACTGCAACAAACAACTAAGACTATTCACCTTTACCTAAGTCACTGAAATAAATAAACTGAAAATATTCTAAGCAAATAACACCAGTATATGTCAGCTGGCATATTATAAATGTTGACATCCGTAAAATTACCCGGTCAATAAAAAAAAATACGAGAGATGCCATTGGCTATTAATGCTAATCTAGCATTTGCACTTACACAGTGTTACAGCCCCTCTGCCTGGTAACAGCTAGCAACCTTAGGAGCCAGCGGGAGTGAGAAGCTCACTCTCATCTCCGGGTCTCCACACTGAACAAAGCGGGTGATGTAACTCATTTTAGCTGTCGGTACACAAACGCTCAGACGTGGTTCCCCTGTGACAGGTCTGCAGCGGGCCACGCGAGAGCCTCGTCTTCCACACCTGCAGCATCTCCCCTCTCTCACTCCTCATCATGTGACGGGTGCAGACAGGGAACCGACCCGGCTTCCTTCTGAACACGGTGCAGTGTCAGCGTTCAACCCCGAGAGGTGTGAGTCCAGGAAAGAGGATCCCGGAGGACACCAGAAGGCCGACGTGGCAATCGGTTCATGAAGGAGGTTTTGCCTCTGAAAACTCTGAAGGCAGTCACTGGTTAATGCAGGTGAAGCAGTACAATCAAGAATTGCTTCTTGGGAGTCTCCTTGTATCTCTACTTGCACATTTTCTGATACCAGAAAGCTGTTATTTTGGGTTAACTCTAGGGCTGTGTTGACGTGACTGTGGATGAACTAAACATCCTTAAAACACAGCAATTCTAGTGCTTTTGGCAGCACTTTGAAGCAGCACTAAATGAAGTCAACACTTAAACATACCCCGCGCCAATCAGAGACCACATCTTTAAATAATTTGGAACCAGTTAGCCTTGGAGAATCTTTAAAATCCATGGCCTGTTCTTCCCTCCAAGTCATCCTGGAGACACGGCACATTCCGACACTGCCACAGACACTGACTTGCTTTCATCACACCTGACTGTGGGTTAACACAGGGGCCCGGCTAGTTGCTCCCCCAGCCCCCCACACCAGGCCCCGCCCCAAGGAACACACATGGCTACAGAGCTACTTCCGGAAGACGCCCCTCTTCCAGGTCCCTCCCTGGTCCCCAGAGGCAAATTTTACCTTCCCTGCCGGCTTTTACTCCCTGGGCCTCGCTTCTCTCTCTCCACCCCGGGAAATTCTCCTTTGAAACTAAGTATGTTGGCACTGACAACTGCCATCTAAAAGGACCCAATAAATTTTGCATGTTAGAATCATGTATTTTAGTACTCAACTGTCCTCCAGTACATATATTCTGGTCTTCTCAATAGAGACCATGAGGGTACAAGCCAAACTGTCTTTCTTGAGTATTGCACACTTTAATGTTTGCACATCTGTGATAGAAGCCACTCTCAGGAGACAAAGATGGTTTGACATGTATGAAATGTATGAGAAACGTGGCAACCAACACTCTATCGGAAACACTAATGATATGCCTGAAAGCTTTGCTAATACAGAGACTCCAGTCAGAAAGGATTCCGTAAAAATGCATGTGGGTATTAAGATGGAGTCTCCCTAAGCCAAGATCCTGACAAGGAAGGAAGCTGCAGACCTCGGAAGACCATCTAGGCTTTGGATCTGTCAGACTCTGAGGCCTGAAGAGCAAACACTCACAGCTGGGACCCACGGGCTGTAACAAAACTCAGGCCGCCACCCTGGCTGCACAAAGCGGCAAGGCCAAGGAGAGTCTCAAATGATTTCTTTTTGTTTAAGTTTGCATTGATGTGTACAAAGAGTACACGCACTATAAGAATGTAGACTGATAAATTTTGACGACTTCAACTCACTCATGTAACCAGCTCCCAGAACCAGAAGGATATTATCAGTACTGCGAAGCTCAACACCATGGGTCCCCTGTACCTGCCTGCTCCCCAGAGAAATCACTGTCTTGACTTTCACACTTAAGCATCAGGTAAACAGAAATATATTTTTGTTCTGGCTCTTTTCATTCACCACTGTGTGTATGAGCGACCTGGGGGACTTGGCGCACAATTCGTCACGCACCCTGCAAATCAACACTTCCCAAAGGACTCTGGAGTTTATCTCTGCTGGGTCCAACCCTCTAACCTCGCTATTCTATGAGAGGATTACAGCATTAAGTAAATCTCTGAATGAATCATCTCACTGGGTCATATATGACCCAAACTCGCCTAAAACCAAAGACTAACATCTAGCCTACCATCTACCATTTTCCCTTCATGTCCTCCTGGAAGTAGATCAGGTAATTAGTTAACCTGCACACGACTAATTGATTTCAACTGGGTACATCCATCCAAAGCAGTATTACGAAAGACTATTAACGTCTGCAGATGGGAAGAGCCATTAAGTAACCCACCAAGCTTCTATCTTCACCTATGTCCTTAAAAGATCAAGGCCAATAATTGAAGGCCCAGGGCAAACCACTCTGTTTTCAGTACAGCAGTATTTCCTACAAGCAAATGAAAATGTGTTTGTATTCCTACACAACCGCATTTCACAGCGGGAACCCAGCTCAGTCCACACATTAATGCTGATGCCACCAATTAAGACACAAATGCCTAGAATTAAAAGAAAAAATCTAAAATCTTCAGAGAAGCAACATTAATAATTGAACCGATTCATGGAGCTTAGTCTTTATTTTTCCAAAAGTATAACATCTTCAGATTAGAGAGATAATTCAGTATGCACTGTTTGAATACACTTAATCTACATAGTTTAAAAATGGCATCTCACTTAATTTTCTACTCCAAGTTTAGATACTTCATTACCTAACAGTAACTTTCCAATATCCTTAAAAATGATTGAAAACAAAATTTAACAGCTTTATCATATCCATCTCATAAGTAAACATTTTTTTATTTTATCTAATCTAAAATACACAGAATTTAATGGGAAACACATAAATGCAAAATACTTGGTTATAGAGTTCAAGATTTTTCTTTGAATAAATATTTTTTGTCTTTCTCATGTAAAAACAACACAATGTTTATTTTAATTTTTCAGGTTCAGTTTATTTATCATGGATTGAGAATTAAAGTCACCTATGAAATTACCCAAGTACAGATTTCTTGTAGACACAGAGTCTCCCTTAAACTTGCTTAAACTTCTTCCATAACCACTTTTTAAATATTTTTTATTAGTATAATTTTTAAAGTGAATTCTCTTTATGGACTATTTCCAATGTAATAAACTTAGTTTTAATAGAAACCACAATTACTTTATTAGTTTGCATAATTATATACACTACCTACTTTCAATAACAACAATAAACAACATGAACAGGTTTGGGAGTGAACACTAGTAAAAATACTTCTTCGCTTGGCAAAGAGAGAAGTCTACCCAGCTATGGCTATTTGGTATGGCATGGACATTCATCAGGTATTAAATACAAAAATAGAGGACAGCACCCTAAAAAATCAAATAAATAATATTCAGTCAAAAGAGCATTTAACATAAACATGTCTGCACCCTATTTTCTTTTAATTTCTAGAGCCTAGATTTTGCTTCCATGCCAACAAAAACATTTTTTTAAAAAACAACAGATTTGAGTAAGCGATATCATCACCCCTCTTCTTTGTAAGTAGACCTGGTATTTTAATCAATGGGGCTCATTCACTGTGTTAGGAGATTTTGACAATACCTATTTCCTGACATTACAGCACTCCTGTTTTTCAACATGGGTCTTCAAAGCCTATTTCACAAATTTAGTTTTTCACTTGTCTCCATTTTCTTTTTACGAACTTGCAAAAATAATCCCAATCATCTTTCGCTTTAACCCATAGAATATAGATTTTCTTTTACCTAAGAAGACATCTGATGCACAAAAGTGCGGAATAAGTGAGGTACGATCAGCTGTACTGGGTGATGGCCTTTCCCCA
Organism: Hystrix cristata; assembly: GCA_004026905.1. NCBI lineage: Eukaryota > Metazoa > Chordata > Mammalia > Rodentia > Hystricidae > Hystrix > Hystrix cristata. Next base: position 112,013 of record PVJO010003694.1, on the reverse strand, counting down.
GTGCCTAAGTGCTATCATTAGTCTTTTTAGTGCTGTTGGAGAGTCAAGGCGGGAACCATGCCCTGGGGCTGGCATCTGTGGGAGACAACACGCATAGTGCCACGTGCACCACCTGCTCAGCAAGGGGGTGTCTCGGCGTCAGAGCTGGGCAGCAGCGGAACTGAAAGGCTGCCACCCCGGCGCCCATGGACACGCTGCCACTGACCACGGTCAGCATGTGATGCAGGAACTTCTATAATCACAAGTTAATTTGGAGTGGGCAGAGAAGGCAATTTTGACTGAATTTCAGTTAACAGAGAAATCAAGTCTGTAACTGTTTCCTGTTGGTGATATATTGAATTCAAGAAGCCACAGGTGAAAACAGAGTTAAAAACAATCCAGGAGTAAGAGGGCAGAGCTGTGGGATTTTTACAGGATGGGTATGAAGACGCTGGTATGCAGGATGAGAAAGTTCTAAAGATGTGTTATGCAACATGGTTCCCACAGTAAACAAATCATTACAGCCCATCTTCAAATACAGCATCTTTTCTGACTGTACACTTTGTGTTTATGTGAAGCTAAACTTCACGTGAAAGTGCTCCTACCTCAAAAATCAACAAGGAAATGCGTGGAGGTCCTGAGAACATCCACTCCTTTACAGTGATGGTGGTGATTGTATTCTGAGTGTGCACATGCGTATGTCCAAACTCTTCAAACTGCACACATCAAACATGTGCAATTCTTATATATGCTTCCACAAAGTTAAAAGAACACCCTGTATCTTTTTTGGAAACATATGAATTTCTCCTTAAATTAAAAACCAGGGCAATTTGTATGATTAGGAAGGGTCTCTTACTAGAGCAAAAAGAGGTATAGAGCGGTTGTGCTGCTTACTGGGCTTATAACAGCAAATGCTACTGCGTGGTAAGGCCCTGTGAAAGGCCGTGGACACAGACCCCGCGATGCTGCATCCAGGGTCAGGAATCTAAGACCAGAGTGAGTGCAACCACCAGTAAAACTATCTTCCTGATCTTTCAAACTATGCAGCCTATGCATGTCCTTGGCAAATCATATGATTTCCATTACTTGTATGACTGAGATAATAACGCCGAGGCTATGCGTACTAGTCTATTTCCAAAATAAATCAAAGCATGTGAAAGTACCAGGATTTCCTAGCACACAGCTTCACTCCACAAGGGTAGTCTCATTTTTATTATTACCTAAAATCTCAAGCCAAGACTGGGAACCTGTGCACAGTTCTCTCACAGTACTAAAAGTAAAACTCAAGACACCAAAATCAAGAGAAACTGATCCCAAAAGGATGATGGGGGCTGGCTTTCTCTCTTAGTGCACTTCTAACTCCCTGGCAATTTACAGGAAGATAATGCCTTGGGTCTTCTGTAGGCTTGGTGACAGTATACTAAAAGGCAGACTAATGTGTTCCAAGATTTTTTATCAAAGACTTGGTATAATTATTTATGATACCCTCATAATCCTGGCTGTGATGCATTTAAGCTAAAGTAGTCGCATGGATTCAGGTGACCATGACAAAACACAAAAAAAGAAATAAAATGTTCTTGCAGCCTACAACGCATTCAGATCTTCGTTATCATTCTGGAAGAGGCCTCACAGACAAAATCTTTTCATTGGAGGTTGCCAAGCCTCTGTTATTAAACTAATTCTGAATTCAATTTTGCAGGTTTGTTTGTGACTAACCTCCTTGTATGCTCAGAAATGGCAATCTATGATTTATGTTCACATACCTGTCTTAAAAATAAAAAAACCATAAAAAGTAATATTTGAGATATAACGCAAGGTGAACTTTATAACAAAGAGACTAGAAGATAAATACTTTCAAGATAATAATATTAAAGTTCTCCAATGTGCAAACACTACATCTAGAGTTCTGTGATGGATGTAATCAAGCTATTGATCCTGGACAACCTAATTCACAGTAAATGCTTTGAGGATAGAATGAGATGCAAACAGGGCCTATTTCCACTTCAATTCTTTCCCAACTTTAAAGACCCAGCAATCACAAGACTGTGCAGAAATGGCACAAAAGGGAGCCCTGGAACACTTTTTTCTACCAAGAATCTTCGGATTTCCGCAGATTTCAAATTCCCAGGTCATTCAGCAATCCCATTCATTTCCCCCAAAATTTAAGGTCCTGTGATGAGCTGTCCCAAGTTAGGCTTCAACAAACAGCAAAAGTATGAGAAATGACGGGCTCTAGTTTGTGACTAAACTTCCAAGCTGATTCGGGGTAGACTTTCACACTGCATTTTACTATGCATGCCACAGTATCAGAAAAGAAGGCAGGAGAAATCCAGGACATGCAAGAACAATAATCTTTGGGATGAAAGATTCCTCAAGCTGGGAGGCAAACCAGCTAATATTCCAACTGGATTCAGTGGCCTGATGGATATATTCAATCTACCCACCTCCGGTATAACTTGACACAGAAACAGTAGAGTGTTTCGCGGTTAATAAGCTCTTGCTAGAGTGGTATGCGAGTCAGGTTATTGTCATCACCCTCACGATTTCAGGGGAGGAAGTTAAAGGTCAGGGAAAATAAACTGGCTTTTTAAGGTTGCATAGCTCTTATAGGATTCAAGGACACAGGCTTTTAGTTTTTTAGTTTATTTTTTTTTTAGTACGTACCTTTTTGCTCTTCCACAAAAGTCCCTGGTAAATATGGTAATGACTGGCACTTTTTTTCAACAGTCCTAGCAATGACACAGTCAATTTCACAAGCTCCTCTCAGCCAACTTGCTGCCATCAGCTCCCTTCCCGAGCCTGGCAGGATCATCCTCCCAGAAACAGGCATACACCTCGGACAGCACACAGGCACCAGGCAGCTGCAAGGAGCCTGCTTACCCTGCAGGCTCCAGAGGAGCTAGTCCCTCACCAACATTCAGTTGGAGTAACAAACTTCTTCACACCAGTTGTTATGGTACTTATGTAATTTAGCTAAATATTATGCAAGCCATTGATACATGATTGTGGAAATGAAAGATAATTGTAGTTTCTATTAAAATGTAGTTGGATGCTTTGAAGAAACTTCAAAAGGTGTTTTTTAATTGTTGGCTTCTTAAGAGAGAAAAAGGGAAGGAAGGAAGTGAAGGGAAGGAAAGAAGGAGTGAGTTACTTTGAATTAATATGGACAAGAAAACTATAAAGATTCCCAGGGTGAGGCATATTAGAGCAGCTATGAGGAACCAGGATTTGCATGTAGATTTCTTCACTAATGTCTTTTTAATGAAAAACAGATAATCAGAGGTGTGGCTTGGGGTGGGGTGCGAAGCAAAGCTTAAACCAGCAGACAAAGACTAGAAGAAAGCCTTGGTACTACACCAAGAGAATTTGTAAGTCAAGTTTTATATTTTCTTTTTAAGCAATTATTTTCACAAAAGTTTAAAATAAACCAATTAACTAACAGCAATGCAAGGCCTCCAAATAGATGTGTAATAAATCAGTTACAAGTTTGAAATGCATAGCATACACTATGGAAATGGAATATATGAACATACATAAAAGGTTCTGTTCAAATGCACAACTGTGTTGTGGAGCCAGATAATAAATTTCATCCTAATTAATATAATGTGTAAACCAATTGATGTGGGAAAATAAATGGCCATTAATCTTATATCAAGTTTTAGAATCCTTAATTTATATTTTAAAAAGCACTAAGATGTTTTAAGAACTCTATTACCTACATGGAGATTTTCTTTTAAATTTTCTATATCAATTTAAGCAGTCCAACGAGTCTTACTGAAGTAATACCGTGTGTAAAACAACTTGAAATGACATGAAGTTACTAAGAATGTCCAACAAAGTTTTCTTCAATGAGTAGACCTTTCACTATAGGCTAAAAATGAAGATAAAAAAATAAAAAATCTATAAAAAGCCTTCAATCAGAGCAATGATCCCAGACAACGGAAGACTGAAATCTTCAGTGAAAGACTAATGAAAGTGGAACAATAAACAGGTGCTCTGATTATTGCTGACAGTGGCATGAATGGGAAACACGGACTTCAGGTGACTTCACTCTCACATTACAAAGCAGAGTCCACTACAGATCGAGTCCGGTCCTGGCCCTGCCTTAGCCACCAACACAGTTCTGCAGGCCACATTCCTGGGAGTAGACAAGTAAAACTTTTCACCATTTCAGCGGTATTGGTCACAGTAATCTGAGCACCGTGCATTACCCAACACACTGGTCTAAAGCTAAAAACAGACTGAAAGTAAGAAAAATGCATTTCAGTTCCATTCAGAAGCAATTCAAATGTATTTTAAAGACTTAGATTTATGACTCTTCTCTTGCTCTTTTATGTTTCAGGGCCAAATTTCATGTTCTTTTTTCAATATCCCAGATAGAACATTGAAATACGCTTGGCACTGGATATGAGAGGTTATAAGAAAAGGATTTCTGCAAAAGAAGTTGAAAATCAGCTCTCTTCTCACTGTGGACTGAGGTGTGACCAGGAGGAAAGGCTGGGAGTTCCCACAGGAAGACAGACCTTCTTCCTGTGCACACCTGCTCTCCCAGGGCGGCGACAGACTCCACACGCCCTGCCTGACTCCTGCGTGTGGCCCGGCATAGAGGAGAAAAGCTGAACCCTTCAGTAGCAGAAGAAAATTGCCACAGACCAGCTCATTTTTTTAATCACAAGCTTGGGGATCAACACTGTGCATTACAATAAAGTCTATCCAGGAAATAGCACAAACACAAAGGGGGCTGGATTCACAAGTTAAACCTGGAAAGGGTACTCTGCATTAGCAGGATATCTCTACTCCCTTTTCTTGGTCATGAGGAATTGAGGGGGATGCTTAAACCACGTTGTTAAAATGAATGGACTCAGATGAAACTAAAAGGGGCCCTAAAAGTAGGCAATGTCCCACCCCACACACTGTTTTTGGTTTTTTTTTTTTTTTGTTAGAACCACGAAGCACCACGTAAGTGTCTAAAGAGCAAAACTGTACAGTGTAACTGATTAAAGCAGAAAAGTCCTATAATCCTGTATTAAGACCAAAGGAAATCAAAATATGCTCAGGTTGCAGCATATGCTCAAAAAAAAAAACCTGTCAATTGGACTACATCGAAAATACTGATCTTGAGTCCTAAATCCTCTCACTCCAGCTAGTCCCTTCTACGGTGGAATTTCTTTGAAGGCCTTAACTCAGGTAGACAGAACATAAGGTATAGGAGTAACTTTATTTAAACAAATTATAGCTGAGGCTACTTACAAAGCAACCAACAGTATGCTTAGTGAAGAGGAAAGATGCTGAAAAGAATAAACAAGAAAATGGTTGATTTCATCAAGGGCTTTTTAAAAACTCACAAGCAGTATGACTAAGTAAAGGTTTATTTCCAACAGGCATGAATAAACTAAAACTGTCTATGTACCACACTTCAACATTAATGATATATATGACATTCATTTCTTCTCTAAATGCACTAGTCAGTATTTATGATCTTATTCATTTGAATTAACTACAAAACCTTCCAAATAGGATCTGAAGAATAGTCCATTAAAAGATACTCTTTGTCTTTGTCTTTGAATTTAGCCGTGATTCGCCTTTTTCCTGTTAAATAATGTTTTCAGCTGAGTAAAAGAATTCCAAGACTCAAAAATAAACCACACTGATATTAGAAACATTATACAAATGTATTTCAAATCTGAAAATCCAAGTGAAAGGGCCATGATAGGGAAAGGACGTTGGCCAAAATCACCATTCTACTGTCTGTAGGTTACCACCCACTAGCTTCAAAATTTGGAAACTAACATACACTTTCAGATAGAAAATGCTTCAAAAAGACATTTATTAAAATAATCCCCCGGTAGCAGTATGTGTAAGAGGCTTGTTTTTAAGGCGCCTGAGGTGAAGGTGGCGCTGGCCCACTGGGAAGCCAAGAGATTCCAGGGACAAAGAGGAAACTTCTGGCCCAACTCATGGCCTTAGGGGTGAAGGACAGAAGACAAGACTCAAATTCCCAGCCCTTCTCCTCCTGTTGTTGTTTAAGTTCATTTTTCCCCTTCTTTCACCTCTACAGAAAATTAGTTACAATCCTCTCAGCTGGGTCTTTCCTATAGCACAAATAGCTGGTGCTTGCAGAGTCCTATTATCCATTAGCAAGTGTGTTTATTCTCAGTGAACAAGTGCCTTTTACTCCAAAGAGCTGTGCTGCCCTTCCAGACAGGAGCAGCACAGATCTGATTGCTCTGAGATCAACACAAAGACATTCATTCTCCAAGCCCCAGATGCTCAATTGAAGAGCCAAGACCCTGGCCATTAAAGAATTTGTGGGTTAGTCTCACAAAAACAGCATCACACTTGACCATCCTCAGGTGCAAAGAGAATGCAAGACTTATGTTGAAAAGAAAAGAAACAGAAGCCCAAAGAGGGGGAAAAAAAAAAACACCTATTGAAGTATGGAGCCAAGGAGGAAGGGAATTTCTCTCTTGGGAACTTTAGTGACACAATCAAAACACATGAAAAATGTGAATGCCAGCTATTCAAGCCATAATTCAGCTCAGAGTGGCAGTACTGATAATCCCTCCAATGAAATCTTTGTTTCCTTTTCTTAATCATTCTGCAACCTTAGGTGAAAAAATACTTAACCATGCTTTTTCTCTAAATTACCGTAAAACCCACCTATTTAAAACCAACCTTCTATGGAAACTACATAATCTATCTTTCCGCGAAATTTCCCTTGTTGATGTACACAAACCAGGTCAATTGCTACCAGATTTGCGTACTTGCCTTTTGTCCCTTAATTCAACTCCCTGTTAAAGGTTTAAAACAGAGAAAGGGCCAGACCTCAGATACAAATAAAATAAATACTGCTTATACGTCTACGTGAACGTTGACATCATTTACAGATTTTTCCCCTCTTTTTCTCAAGGCTGTGAGCCCTGTCAATAATCATTACTTATTAAACAGGCTGCCATTCCCTTCTATGGAATGGAGAAAGAGAGGAGAGGGGCAGAAATAATTACCTTGGGCTTTTTCTCTGAAGACCTCCCCAGAATGGCACACATGGAAATCAATTGAAAAGGAATAAGAACCCTATGAAGTGCAGCACCCCCCCGCCACACACACACAGGGCTGGGAAGTGCCACAACACTCCATTATTCATGTCAACTGCATCAAACGATAAAAAAATCTAGGGCTTCCATGGACGCCTATTTTCAGCGAATTGAATATGTTCACAGATACGCAAACCCTTCATCCCTCCACAAAACTCAAGCTAGATCACTGAGAGGAGGCTCTGAACACCTCCAGAGAAACTGCTTTCGGAAAGGGCTGCTCCGTGGTGGCAGAACCCCTTTCCTTCCTCCCTCCTTCCGGACCTGTTTCTTCCAGCCTGTTTCCTCCAGAGCAGTGGTGCAGAGGGGAAAAGGAGTTTCTCTCCTCGAGCTTACTTGCAAGTACACTTAACCCTTCATAAGAAAATTGCTGGAAACAGTTTCAAGGGTTAACCAACACCCACAGTGAGACCACAGCATAGGAATATGAAAAAACAAAACCCAGAGGACCCAGAGCAAAGCAGCCATTCCCACCAGCCTGGGGAGTTAACCAAGAGCCCTGTCTTTCCCCAGATGTACAGTCTCAAGACAGCACAAGCAGTTTCTGCGGAACAGCCTTGCAAAGAACTTGAACCGGCAAGCTGGGGGTTTGTCCTAAATAACCTTCACAGGTTCCCAACTATTTCCACACCCTGATCAGTCATCAGATAAAAGAGGTTCCTGAGATTTCTTCAGAATAAGAATAAAGTGAGTGGGAGGGGCAGTAGGTCAATTAGTTACCCAGAACACTCAGAAAAATACAAAGCGCACACCTAGACACAGAGAGCTACATGTATGAGGTCAACTGTTCAGGACCGGCAGGAACGGAGCCCGGCCCAACATGCTCCATGCGAAGGGTGAGTGGCATGCTTCAAAAAGGGTCGGGTGTCCTCGCCTTCCAGGGCAGAGGACCGGGTCCCAGCCTGCCTGTATTTTCCCGGCTGCAAGGCAGGGGAGATGAGGTTCACACCCCACCTTTGGGGAAAGGAACAAAAGCAAATGCTCCGCAGACTTGGAATGAAAAAGCCCTCCTCTTTCCTCAGGACCCCAAGGCAGCCACTCTGCCTTCTCTTCTCGTTTCCTCCTAGTTAACTCCTGCTCGGTGGCCACAGAATCAATTTCCACACGTCTGCTCGGCCACGGGCAGGGTGGGGGTGATCAGTCTAACCCAGGATCGCCTCTTCCCAGCCTCCCCCAGCGGCTTCTAATTAACCCTTCCCGGTCCCCGCCCGGGCCGGGCTGCTGGAAGGGCTTCGGCTACCCGGTGCCCACATCGCCATCAGACCCGCGCCCCCCGCGAGACCATCGCCTCCCTCTGTGGTCTGCGCTGGGGCAGCCTGCTTGTGCCTTCTCCCCTCGCTTCCCGCGGCGGCCGGGGCCCTCCCTCCCTCCCGGCCCGCTTCAGGACCGGACCCCGGAGCACCCGCCCGCCCGCGGGGCCGCAGTCAGGGCCGACGCACCCGCCTTAACCCTTGCAGGGCAGCCGGGGTCCGTCCGCGCGGGGACCCCCGAAGTCGGGCCCGGGGCCGGCGCCCGCGGCACGGGACCCCGCAGGGCGGGCGGCCGGGGTGGGGGAGGGGCGCCGGCAGTCGGGCAGCAGGCGAGCGGACCGGCCAGGGCAGTAAATCAGAGTGGAGGCGGCGTGTCTACTCACGAAATTTGGGGCTGGTGCTGGCTTCTGGCGTGGCGGCGGAGGAGGACGACGAGGACGAGGACGAGGCGGCGGCGTCCTGGAAGGGAGACAGGGTCCAGGAGGGGGTCGAGTCGTGAAGGTAGGAGGAGGTAGCGTATGCCGCAGTGGGCCAGGAGGGCATCGCCTGCGTGCTGGGGCTTCCCGGCGCCGGGGCTCGCGAGCCCGGCGCGCTGCTGCTGCTGCTGCTGCCGAAGAAGGGGGCGGTGGTGGCGGCCGGGGCCGTCGGGGGCGCCGCCGTGCCGCGCGCCGTGGTGGAGCGCGGGCTTGCCCGGATGGGCACGCGGTGGCCCGGGAAGCGAGTGGGCGCCCGCGTGATGGTGCTCAGGCGCGTACTGATCCGGTTGGGCGTCCTGGAGGAGGCGGCGCCGGCCGAGGGGGTGGCGGGGGCCGCGGCGGAGGTGGTCGTGGTGGTGGTCTCCATGGCCTTGGGGAAGGAGCTGGGCTTGGAGAGGAAGAAGGGGTCCTGGCCCATCCCCTTGGAGTCCACCAGGTCGGTGGGCACGTACTCCTTGACGGAGCCCACCACGATCCATTTGAGCAGCATGAGGCTGAGCCCCAGGCCCACGAAGCCGATGAACAGAGGCACCACGCACAGCCACGTCTGCTGCCGGTTCCACACGATGCAGTCGCTGCAGCGTAACTCCCGGGGGGGCTCGGCCGCCCCTTCGCCGCCGCCGTCCGGGCCCCCGCCCGCCGCCGCCGCCGCCGCCGCTGCCGCCGCGGTGCCCTCCTCGGCCGAGGCGGCGGCTGCGGACGCGGCCCCGGGCGGAGAGGCGGCGGCCGCGCCTTCGCTCATCCTCGGAGCGGGCTTCACCTTCGCCCCCCGAGGGCCGCGCTCAGGCTCGGGCCGCGCTCAGGCTCGGGCCGCGCGGGCTCCGGCGGCGGCGGCGGGCGCGGGCGCAGGCAGCGGCCGGGGCCGCATGCAAATCGGCTCCCCGCCCCCACGCCCCTCCCCCCGAGAGCGCGCGGAGCGCGGGGTGCGGGCGGTGCGGGGGAGGGGCGCGCCGGGAGGGGGAGGGGCGGCGGCCCGGGTCACGGAGCGGCGGCGGGGCGCGTCCGCAGCCCTCCGAGCGGCCTCCCGCGCGCCGGGGCCCCGCTGCCTCGGCCTCCGCTGCCCGCCGCCTGCGTGCGCCCCAGCCGCGCCGGCATCCTCGGGCGCCGCGCCCGGCCCGCGCCCCGCCGCGCCTTCAGGGGCCCGGCCGGCCGGCCGCGGGGTGCCCGGCGCCGGCGAGCCGCATTCCGCCGCGGCCCGGGCGCCCGCCCCGCCGCCGCCGCGCCCGCCCGCCCGCCCGGCGCGCTGCACCTGTTCCCGGCGGCGCGGCCCGGCTGCCCGCCCGGCGCGGGCCCGTCGCGGGCGGCTCTCGCTCAGCCGCCGCCGGGAGTCCAACTCCGCCGTCGCCGCCGGCCGGACCGCCGCGCCCGGGCCGCCGACCGCGCTGGAGCCGAGCGGGCGGCGCTGCCGGGCTGTGCGCCGCGCCGTGCGGAGTCCCGCGGCCGGCTGCGGTGAGGGCGGACTGGCGCCTCCCACCCGCGCCCGGCGGGGCTCTCTCAGCGCGCGCAGGAGAAACGCGCGATCCGAGCGCAGCCGCTCCGAGCTGCGTGGCCGCGGCGGCTCCCGAGCGGCCGTGCGCCGTCTCCGTGCGGGCCGGCGGGTCGCGGGCCGGCGCCGGGGGCGGGGGCGCGCGCCGGGGAGGGGCCGAGCGCTGGCCGCCGGCGCGGGGCGCTGAGCGGGGAGCCGCCTGGCCGGGAGCTCCGGGAGAGGACGGAGCCGGCCGCGGGAGAGCAGTCCTGTCACAGCTCTCCGGGCCGTGCTTAACTTCCCTTAAAAAGAATGAAAATAAAAAAGGATTGTCTTTAAATGTAAATGCACACACGTCACAGGGCCAGTGCCTCTGACAGGTAAAATGCAGAAGGGTTTCGGGTTGGCCTCTCAAATTCCAGGGCCGGCGTCTTCCCTCGGGTGGGGCGCCCTCGGGGCAGCGAGGTGCCTGCCTGGGGACCGGGTGGTGTACACAGGAAGGTGGTGTGTGTGGAGAGCCTGCCCGGATCAGCGTGGCGTATGCTGATGGTGCAAAACCTCGCTGGCTACCCGGATTTCCTAGACTAAAGTAGAAACCAAAGAGATGTTTTTATTGATGGGCTCCAAGAATGAGAGGGTGACCACGGCAAACCCCAATGAACCTTCTGGGCACTCTGGGCGGCTGGTGGAGCCAGCGATCGCCTTCCCTGCGGTGCTGTCCACAGAGAGGAAGTTTTCCTGGTATCCATTTTATTCACAGGTGAATAGCTGAACGGCACTCCCAAGAAACAGAGAGCAGAGGATGCACCAAAACAGGACGCCTCTGGGGCTTTGTGCCTACCAGACTTCTTTGCACAGACAGGGTTAATAAATTATTTTTGATGGCAGTAATGCGGCTGTCACCTCTTTCAGTTATAACACTGAGACTTCCCTCCTAGGAAAGGTTTTGATTTTCAGTCTGATAGAACATGCCCTAATCCAGTCGTGCTGAATTATGGTTCTAAAAATTGCAAGTGAAAAAAATACCACAAGCCACTGAATCCATATTCCTTCAGCTTTCTAAAGCACAGTATATTCCCCGTAAGGAAAAATTGACCCAGTCTCTACATCTACTCCCAGCCTTTCTCATACAGCAAATGAAAGCTTTCACACATTATAGTAGGGGCTGCTGTCAGCTATTTGAGACAGAAAATTACTTTTGCAAAACATTCCTAGTTCGCTGCCTCCTCTTCCCAGGATTTTGTGATCTCCCCTTTCTGCGCTGCCCACTGGAATAAATTCAGGGTGCAAAGAAAGGATGTGTAGTGTTGCGGCTGAGCAAACATCCCCTTCCCCAAAGCCAGGGTCCACAGTTTTCACCCCACATTGTCCCGGCGCTCCCCAAGCCTTTATCTACCTTTCCAAACTTGGCTTTGAGGGCTTACCCTGTTGAATTCGTTTTCTCCCAGATCCCGAGCCACTGTGCTCATGCAGAGGGGAGAGAATGGGAGCCCATTGCCTTGACAGTTTTTGCACTGAGGGGCAGATTGTACCAGCCAGTCCAAAGAATACTTGGTTGGGTCCCTATCATTAACTTGGAGTTTTACCACGAGAGTCCCGGGTAGCAGGTAGTAAGTGCTGGAGCTGGGACTGGGGAGGTGCTGCCCATGGTTGAGTCAAGGACCCACGGTAGACCTCCTCCCTGCTGGTGAGCAGCCAGTCCCTAGTGAAGGAGGATCCTCTTTCTGATGACTCACAGCTCACCAAAGCAGAAGGCTGGAGGAGAAGCTTTGGATGAAGATGGGGATTCAAATTAAACCTCTGCCCTTCATAGCTATAAAAATTACCCTGGGCCAATTCTCTTGACTTTGAAGTGGGGCTGCTACACCTACATGCTAGGTAAGTATATGAAATTACACAGCTCAACAAATCCACCCAGGGCACCTTCAGGTACCACTTCAGGCGCCTTCCTGTAGATGAGGGTGTGGATCCTTCTATGAAAATCTGTTTCCTCTCAGTGGCACAAAATTCCACCTGTCGTCTCTTACTCCTTGCCCTCACACCCCAGTTCAACCAGTTCTCACTTCCTTCCTATCTACACAGTGTGATTGTCCAGGACTCCCTCATTGAAGATTCTTTGACAAAGATTCATGTTCAGCACCATAGGGCCGAAAGTCGTCCTAGTGGCCAAAGTCCTCCAATCTGTAATCCCACGAAATTTCCCAGCCAAAAGTCATTTGGTCCCACCTGGAGCTCCGGGGAAGTTGTCCTTTCACAGGGAAACCCACCCGTTTGACAACAATATACGTCATATTAAGCCTTGTTGATCCAGAACTCAGCCTCCCCATACTTTTATTCTTTCTTCTTAGCTCGTTCTCTTTAGAAACCTTTTATGAATTATGTGGCAGGCATGGATGATGCAACAGAGAACAAACTAAATGTCTGTATGTTGGTGGAGCTTGTATTTTAGTGGAAGAGACTGACAATAAACAAATAGATGAATTATATAATGTGTCATAAAAGGAGAAGTGACGTTTTGAATGACAAGAACATAGCTCTTTGGCATGATTGCACAGGTCATCTGTTTTCCAATTCCAGGGTTCCTAGTCAATTTACCATTCTCCCCAAGGCCTTGAGAACCTGATGCTCCTAGCAAGGTCATAGAAAGGTGCTCTTTTTCTAACTGTGGGTTCTCAGGGCAGCGTAGTCACGTTTGAAACCAGTCTGTCCTGAAGAATCTAATGCCCACTGGAATCCTGTGTATAGGTAGTATGATACCATGACACATTTTTACAGAGTGAAAATTTTACAAAGGATAAATAAAGGTCACCTTCTTCCATATGGTTGCCTATTTCCATATTCTCATCCACTACTGTGATTAGAGTAATATGCATCCTGTCTTAATCATAATGGCCTTTTAAAAACAGAAGTGGATTATCTTCTTCCTAATTCTCAACAAGTAACTTGATTTGTTTCTTGTGGGCTTTTGATGTCTTGTGTGTAAGATGAACCCAAAAATGTGCTGGAAAATGTCCTCTGTGGATCACACCATTCATAACACCTTAAGGGACTATGTATTACAACTCAATAAGAAATGTAGACTTCACAGAGAAAAGTCACAAAGTGGAAAGGCAAAGAATTTCAGTTCTAAATGTATCCTCATCACAAAAGACAATTAATTGTAACAGAATTCAGAGACTCGATGTATTTGGACGATCACCAAATTGGTTTATCATAAATTAAGAAATGCTAAATACTCTATAGCAAAACATGGAATGAGAATATTTGAATGAGAAAAAAGGAGATGTGAAATTTCAGTAGGAGTCGCACAATGATAATCTAAATTTCTAAGAGCTAGGTGGATTTTCACAAAGCAGACTTCTTTAGCAGAGGCTGCACTGTGTGTCTGAAGTAGGAGGAAAACAAACACAGGGCCTTCTTACTTCAAGTGTAGTGAAAAAGGATTGAGGAGGATCCTAGAGAGTTCAAAATGGGACCCCTGGTGCTGGGTAAAGCCTCTGGCTTGAGAAGGGCACACACTCGTAAAACAGCTCAGGTGAAGAGCTGGCTAAAGTGAACCAGGGCAGCAGAGGATGATGTCAGGGCGTGCATGGCATGGGGCCATCCTACAACTGTAGCACCCAGGTGAGATGTAGGGCGCGAGCAGAGGCGATGCCAAGGTAGGAGATGAACTGGAAAGTCCGTGTTGAAGAATGTCAGTGTCTCATCAGAATTTATGCAATTCTTCCCTTGCCTTCGAAGCACCTGTCTTTCTGGGTACCAACATGGGTACTTTCTTATTGGCATATACTGGGTTGTGATCGCTATTTATCTAATTTTGGTCTCTTTGTCAGTATTTTTGCCTTTCTATTCCCAGTGTCCTTCCCAGACACTGGTAGATACTGTATTTTTCTTATGTTACCTCAAGGTACAATTCTATTGTTTTGGAATAATCTTAATACCATCCAAAATTGGCAAGCGGGTAGATGGAAGTTTACTTTGACAATTATCTAATCCAGCTCCCTCAGAGGACCTGGTGATTTGGAAGGAACTAAAGAAATGTCTTTTCTGCACGGCCTGAAACGAGTGGTGAGTTCCCACTCTCTGTGCTCCCCACAGACCATGGACAGGACTGCACTTGGCCATTCTCAAGCTCCGCACCACTTCGAGTTCTATCTGGGGTAAGAGAAACTGTAAACACAGAGGCAAAGCAGTACTAGCTCTCTGTAACGCTTTTTCATATCCAAGGAAAAACATTTTTGTCTCAACCTTCATTATTCCTGAGAAAGGCAGCATAATACACCTGCATTCAGAAAGATTTGATGGGATTTCATGTTTGTATAAATAACACTTCGGCTTCGTCTCACCTGTGTTTTCTCGAAATCTACATTCTCCTCTCTTAGATTTGGGGATGAAACCTTCCTAACACTCTCCAGGAGAAAACAAACAGATAATTTTCCACAGCTCTTCACTGGTTTACACTTCCAGTGGTGTACCAGGAGGACTCCCTGCTAACTTGTGCAGAAGACAAACACCATTGGCGGCAGCGCTGAGACCTGTGGCCCCCGTAGCTGACATGCCCACCATGCCCCATCTAGATCTATCTAGCAGAAGGTTAAAATACATGTTTCAAGGTTTCCCCTCCCCAATCTGAACCTCTTCTCAGGATAGCGGATAGACTCTAGAAGTTTCAAGTACTTACACTATAGTCTATCTTTCATTTTGTGTATCATATCCAGAAATTCATTCATGACCTACATTAGTCACCGAGGAGAAAGAGCAGAGATTTTGGAGTCAGGCTTGAATCTGACTTTCAAGAGGTACTGCACAATTGAGAAATGCCCCCTGGGATAGATACACTCAGTACGTGGTTGGTTGGTAGAGAGAAGCATTTTAGTTGGGTATGGTGGTACAGAACTAGGTGGGAACTAGGTGGGAGACCGAGGCTGGGGGATCCCAAGTTTGAGATCAGCCTAAGAAACTTTGCAACTTTGCAAGACTCTGTCTCAGCACTTAAATGGGGATGAGGCTATAGCTCAGTGTGAATGTTCTTGGTGTCTAGTACTTGAGGGAAAAAAGACAGGCACCTCAGAGGCGGCAGCAAGAAGTATGCAATGAAAACACACTTTGCCTTTGTGGAGCACTGCTATGATTTGAGTGTAATTTGAGTATCTCCCCAAAGTTTAGATAGGAAGGTTTGATTCCCAGAGTGGCAGTATTATGAAGTATTGTAGACCTTTAAGAGGTAGAGCCTCGTGGCAAGTCCTTAGGTCATTCAGGGTGTGGCCTCAAAAGGGATTGTGGGACTTTTGTCTCTGAATCTCTTTCTGTTCCTAGCTTGATAAACACACATCCCTGCCATTGCCTTCAAACGCCCTCTGCAGAGGCCTAAATCGATGAGGCCGCCTGATCTCAGATTTAAACCTCTAAAACTGTGATGCGAATAAACCATTTCTCTTTATTAAGTTAGCTGCCTCAGGTATACATGGAAGTAGCACAAAGCCGACAGAGGCAAGTGTTATCTCAGGAGCCTCTTCTAAGGAGTTTTGTAGGACGCATTCTTAGAAACCGGGCACCCACCACATTGCTGCACCTAATGAGCTTTAACTTTATACAGAGTTAAAGCACTGACTTTTGATCCCCAGGCGATAATTATACTTTTCTTCCACCCCTTGCGTGCCACCCCCCACACCGCCAGCACCACGACAGCCTTTCAAAAGGAAATCCACCACAGTACTGAGGAGACAGTGTTAATAGCCATGGCAGACTTGGTCCTCTGTCATCTCCAAGAAAGGGTATTTTGGGGGAACAGAACTTGCTTAGTGCTTTTAAATTGAGAAAGAAAAAGGAAAACAGCACCTAGTTTATTTAGAAAGAACATCAACTGAAACCGAAAAGGATGGCAATGCCCACCGCTTGCAGATAGATGCTCCAAGGGGATTTGAAGTCTCAGCAAACCTGTTCTTTGCCCTGCTTTTGGAGACTTCTGTGTTTTGGTGGAAGATGAGTCCCTGTTTCAGACAAAGAAGTGAATGAAGGCCGAAATATATATGTGTGTTGCATGTAACTGTGCCAGTGTGTAGCACGGAACCAGAAAGCACATAGAAAAGGGAAAATGAGATTGACCAAGGACCGACTGGTGGTGAAATTGTCAACTGACTGCGGAGTTCTGAGTTCCTAGGGAAAAAAAACTGCTTAACAAATCTACTTAGCAGTTATCCGAGTAGCTTTTAAGATCCGTGGTTTCGTTTAGTATCACTGATGTCAAAGACAGAAGAAGAATAAGGATGAAAATTGATTTTATTCAGGCTATTACAATAAACAAGGCCCTGGAGCTAAAGACCAAAAACGTCTCAGCACCATGGTGGGTCTTTTGACTCTCATAGGGAGGAGCTTGGGGTGATTTATTCTTGGGGTTGCTTGGCAATCAGGTGAAGTCTCAGGAAGTTAGCTGAAAAAGAAATGTTCCTCTGTTTCTGCTAGTTTCAAGGGGAAGCACAGTTCATATCTCAGGTCACCATTCATGAGATGAACAGGAGGAAGTTGGAGAATCTATGACTGGCTTTTCCAGCCAGTTCAGGAGAAAGAAAGGTCTGAGTTTGTCCTCACCCCTGGTGCAAAGGGAGTCACCCATGAGGGAGAGTGGAAAGGGCTTATATCAGTAACATGAGGTGGCATGGCTGGTGGCAAGCACCTACTTGGAACACAAAATTCAGACACGATTTCTGAAAACAAAAATTGTGGGAGTAGATTAGTTAAGCAGTTTTTTCCCCTAGGAACTCAAGTGAAGCTCAACCCTGACACATAATTATGTGGTTGTCTTTTGAGCACTATAGCAATGTGTGGGTTAATAATTATTAGTAAAAATGGAATGAGAACATGCCCTATATATTTATGTTTCCTTTTCCCTTGTGTGGAAAATATAAGATTATCCCCAAATCTTTAGTACCTTTGAAAAACAGTGAAAGAATGTAGGAATTCCACAGGGAACTATACAAGAGACACATCTGAATTTGACAAAACGTTCATCATATTCTTGTTAGCTTAGAAGTTATAGATATCTTAGAATTTAGAAGCTACAGAACAATATCTCAGTAAATCCTTTAAAACCACGAATCTAATCCTACGTAATTTATAAAACACAAACTATGTCAAGGTTTTTGTTGTTTTCCTTGGAAATTTGTCTATTTTTTCATTGTTCAGATATGATTTTTTTAATTCATATGAAAATGTGAGACTATCTTCTGTCTTGAATATAGAATTCTTGGACTATTTACTAGTATATTTTGTACGTGCTTGTGCTAGGGGTGTGTGTGTAGGTGTGTGTGTGTGCATGCGCCTTTGCCTAACCTAGGGAATGAAGTAAAACAGGAATTAAATTATGTATACGAACTGGAAGAAACTAGACACTGAACAATGATGATTAGGTTCCAAACACAAGTGAAAGACAGATGCCAGGAACAGAACTCTTTGGGCTTATTTATCCAAAAGAATTGGACAGAGCTAGAAATGCGACGGTGACCCCCTGAGAGAGTAGCCAGGCCAGCCAGCTCTCCTGTACTTTGGGAAGGCAGCCAACTTCGCTTCAGAAGCAGACAGAGAAGTTTGGAATGGGGACCAATTGCACTACTAACAGCTGCTTTTCAGAAAAACTCTCCAGCAGGGACTAGAATAAGAAGATTTTCCCAACTCTGGCCTCCCCGAATCACTGCAAATGGAAACAATCCTTGGTCTCTACTCTACAGGATAGGATGAAAAAGCAAAATGGCACTATTTATAGTTTACGGTTTAAATATTAAAGAAAATATTAGGCAAAAATCTCAGAATCATCATTTTGAGAATGACATAACGATAAAAATAATCTCCTTGGGAAATATCCAATTAGCTAGGAAGTATTCCCCCGGTAAACAGAACTAATAGGAGATGTTGCTACTGTCTTGGCTTAAGGCTGATTTGCAAATAATTAAACATTATTTACCACCCCACACATAGTTCCGTCCTTGTTCTTGCTCTCTCTGGAAGTCCTAAGCAAGTAAACTCACAATTAACATTCTTAATGGTTCTCCAGGGCACACACCTAACTTCTGTCTGAGCAGTAAGATGGTCCTTAGGCAAAGTGTGATTGGTCTCCAGACTTGGAATCCCAAATGCCTTTGCCTTTTGATCAGTGAAATGATGAACATATATCTCTAAGCAAGAAGAAGGAGAACCGGTTTAATGCCTGGATGTTGAAACTAGGTCTGAATAATGACAGAAAATACCTAATTCTTTTTTAGAAAATACCTAATTCATACACAAGCATTTACAAGAGGGGCGTAGAAATCTAAATATTTAGAAGTCATCTCAAAAATTTAGTGAAGACTCAAACTTGTAGCCATCTACAAATGTGATGAAGGGTGGCCCTAGAAGCAACTCTGTCTCCTTTACTCAAAAACTGCTGGGCAGTCTTTCCCGCAAGTCGTATTCCAGCTGCCCTTTGAAGTGGCAAAACATACACTCATCATCCTGTGAGGCTAACAGGTAAAAAGTGATACCTTTCATCTTTACAGCTTGCAGGCTAACTTATAGCATGCAAATTCTCCAAGTAGTTCTTTTACCTACAGGAAAATGGCAATTTTTTTCTTCTTTTAAAATTTTATCCCACCTTTATTATTATTATTATTTTATGTGTGTGTGAGGGCAAAAGATGGAACATCCTGGAGTCATTCTGAATTTTCTCTGAAGGCCTGGCATCAGAATGTTATCCTGGGAAAAGAAACTCCAGTCATTGGGGTGTCCTATCTCACTGTTCGTCAAGGTGGTATAAACTGAGTTCTAAGTATTGTGGTTAAGCTAAGCCAAAGGCCACATGTCATTTCTGTAAACAAAGGAATCTAATACTTAATGGATTTTGAAAATATGCCTCCATAAAGCAAAGAGGTGAGTTGAAATTTGACCAGTAAATTGTTGATCCTTCGATATGATTCAGGATGTGGGCCATGGAAAATACATAAATAAATAGAAAATTTAGGCTTCAATCTTACTTTGTCTCCTACTTTTATGAGAATTTCTATGTCTTGGTTATATTGTCCATAAAGTATGGGAAGCACTATCTATATCCACGATTATGACATGTAAAGCTGAAAACAAATGTTGATATAATTTGAAGATTTTAAAACACTGTCCATATTTTGAAATAGTCTATTACTGTATATTAATAATATACAGTATTATATTAATGATTAACGAAAACTTGCTATGTCCAGTTGTAACTTTATATTGGATGGTAAAGAAGATATGAGAATGTCATTATTAAAAAAAAAACAACTTCAAACTGAAATGTAAATGAGAAAAAGAAACTGATTTTCACAACTTAGTAATAAATATGTGTCAGACGTCTTTCTTTTGCTCTATCTGTATGACTTTCTCCCACAAGCAAACCTCTCTCCAGGGCACAGGCACTGTCTGGGGCAAACTGAGAACCAGGAACTTCAGCTATGTCCACTGTCATAGAAAGAAAACTAACAGAACTTTAGAGGCCCAGAAGATAATATCAAGCACTCAATGGTGGTGTAATGGGATTGCCAAACAGGAAAAGAAAGAGAAAAAGGGCATGAAGACTATTTAAAGAATTAATGGCCCCAAATTCTCCCAAACTAATGAAAAGCATTAATTTAAAAAATCCAAGATGATTAACTACCTGCAACCCAAGCCTTAGGCAGCAACGAAACCAGGTAGACCTGCCAAATCCATATTGAACTACCTGCTCATGAGAACAGAATGCTGTGCGTATTTGCCCCAAATGCTTACAGAATATTCACCAGAATAAGACTACTTGGCTACAAAACAAGTGTCAATAAACTTCAGAGGACTAAACAATACAAAATTTGTTATCCAATAAAAAGGGAATATTTTAGAAGGCAATAAACATTTGAAATTCCAACACAAAAATGAAATATTAACCTATTTTTAAATAACTAATCAAAGAATGAATCACATAGACATTAGAAAATGTCTTAAAATTAACAAGACTGGGAACATATCACAAAATTTATGTGATATGGCTAAAATAGCTTTAGAAACTTTGGAAATGTCTACATTAAGAAAACCTAAAATAATCTATTTTGAAACATAAGGCACAGGAAAGAGTAAATTAAATCCAGAGCAAACAAGAAAGACGTTATAAAAATCAGAATGGAAGTGAATGAAATAAAAAATAGAAAAACAAAAGAAAATGAATGGGACAAAAGCTTCATTCTTTGAAAAGATAAACAACAACCAAAATAAATCCCTATTTGTGGAGGACCTAATCTCCTAATTTCATATATGGAAAATGCTGCAGAACCCACACGTACACACAGAGAGATTCACACACAATAAGTTAAGTGAGTACAGCAAATAAATGAGTCCGGCCAAGTCACAGGATATAAATATATGAAAATCACTTTATCCCGTATGCTTGCAATGGAAATATAAAATGATATTAAGGAAACAATTCCTTTTACAAAAGTGTCAAAAATAAATATTGGGAAAAATCATATGAATATAATACTAGTGAGCTGAAAACTACAGCATCATTGACAGAAATACTGTGCTGATGTTTTGAAAAAAACTAATACCGCTTACAAGGCAAATTGGTGGGCACATTTAATGTGATCCCTATCAAAATCTCAGCTGGCTTTTTTTTCTCAGAAAGTGATAAGATGCTCCTAAAACATAATTGAAACTTTGGAAATTCTAGATATAGAGGAGAAGAAAAACAATCCTGGAAAAAAAAAAAAACCAGAAGACTCACATATCTCAGTTTCAAATTTTACTACAAAGTTACATGAATCATCACTGTTGATAGCACACAGATAAAACATGAATCAATCAATAAAATACAATTTTAAATGACACTATCAAGGAACTTTAAAAAATCCAGAATGGCTGAATAACAATTGGAAATCATGTATCTTATAAGGGTGTAGAATTCAGATTATATAGAGAATTCTTACAATCCATTAGTAGAAAGGCAAAAAAAAAAAAAATACAAAATGGTCCGACTGAACAGAAATTTCTCCAAAAGTAAAACGAATAAAGATAAAATAAAAACGAGAACACAAAAAGATGCTCAATATTAGTTAGGAAAATTCAAATAATAACTGTAGTAACATACCCTTTCAGATCCATTGTGATGGCTTCTACTTATGAAAATAGAACAGGGCACATGTTAGCAAAGATCAAAAACTTAACCCTCATACATTGTTAGTAAGAATATAACATTGTGTAGTTGTTTTAGAAAACAGTCTAGCAGTTCTACAAAAAAATTAAACATAGAATTATCTTATGACCTGGTGGATCTACTCATAGTAGTGCAAGTACCCAACCAGGAGAAATGGAAATACTCATCTATACAAATCTTGAATTTAGATGTTCACAGCAACATTGTTAACAATGCCTCAAATCCAAATATGCATCAAATGACAAATGAACAAACTGTGGAATATTGCTCAATTATAAAAAAGGAATTTCCATTCAGTTTCTCCTTTATTGATACATATTTTATTTTGGATGCATCTTGACAAGCTTATACCAAGTGAAAGAAGGCAGGTTAACAGGAAGACACAGACTGTATGAGGTTATCATATGTGGAACCTCAAGAAGTTGATCTCTTAGAAGTTGACCCTAGAATGGTGGCTATCAGAGTGCAAAGGAAGAGTGGTGGGGAGGAGGGAGAGATGAATGAAAAAGGTTGGTGAAAGAGTACTAAATTATGGTTAGATAGCAGAAATAAGTTCTGGTGTTCTATTATATATTAGTGTGAACATAGATAATAATGCACCATATATTTCAAAGCTAGAAGAAATGATTGTGAATATTTTCACCACAAGGAAATGATAACTATTTGAAGAGAGAGATGTGCTTACTCTGGCTTCAATATTATATATAATGTTATATAAACATGAATTATATAAATACCCAGTGGTACCCCATAAAAATGTTCAATTTTATGCATCAACTAAAAATTTAAATTAAACATATGAAAGAAGGCAGGTTTAAAAGACTACATAGATTTACTTTATTTATAAGAAATGTCCAGACGAGGCGCATCTACAGTGATCGAATTCAGGCTAGTGGCCACTAGGGACTGACAGGAAGGAAGAATAAGTGTTGTATGCTAAGGAACGTGGCGTTTCTTATTGAGGTAACAGGAATAGTTGCACAGTATCTATACTGTGTGATGTTATGTGTCTTATGAGTATATAAATATCATTGAATCATTGTGGCTTCTCCAAAATAGAGTAGAATATTATTAGGCT
The DNA here is from genome assembly GCA_004026905.1 of Hystrix cristata. NCBI lineage: Eukaryota > Metazoa > Chordata > Mammalia > Rodentia > Hystricidae > Hystrix > Hystrix cristata. The sequence goes on along the minus strand of PVJO010003694.1, from coordinate 89,489 downwards.
AAATACTCCTATCTGAATTTGGAATATTGAAAAATAGAGAATATACTTAGTACTTGTTAAATATCCCTTATAGAGAAATATTGTGCATATATGATCTAATTTGTACTTCAGAACATACCTAGGGTCTTATTTGAAATGGAAAAATCTCAGGTCCTGCCCTACATCTACTAAATTAGAGTCTGTATTTTTGGAACCTGCCCCCTTCCTGCGATTTTTATATACTTTACATTTTATAAGATCACCATGATGTGTTGAACATGGGCCAGCAAACATCAGCTTTCATTCCTGGAGGTGGTACCAGGAACACTCAAACCAGTACTGTGTTATCCACTTTCTCTTAACACAGTCTTCTCTCCTCCCCCACTTCTAAGGATCACTCTCTTACATAGAATGTGGAGGAGCATCCTTGACTACACCCACATCAAGAATCAACAAATGGGATCATCACAAAGTTTAAAACCTCTATACAGCAAAGAAACAAGCAGAAGAGTAAGGACATAATCCACAAAACAGGAGAAAAGAAATTTGCCAGCTATTCCTCAGGCAGAAGACTAATACCTAGAATATGTAAAGACCTCAAAAAAAATTAGACCCCACCAAATAAAAGGCCCAATCAAAAGTGGACACCTGAAATGAATAGACACTTCTCAGAAAAAATAAGCTCAAAAGGCCAATAAATACATGAAACAAATGTTCAACATCTCTGGTTATTTGAGAAACACAAAACAAAACTGAGGTTCCACTTCAAAAAAAATGGCTACCAGCAAGAAATCAAATAATAACAAATGTGGGTGAGGCTGTTGGGAAAAACGAACCCTTCTGTATTGTTGGTAGGAATGTAAACTAGTACAACCACTGTGGAAATCAGCAGGGAGTTTTCTCAAAAATACTAAAACTGGAAATTCCATTTGAAGCAGCTATTTCCCTTTTAGGTATCTTTCCAAAAGCATTAAAGACATCATATTACGGTGATAAATGCACACCTATGCATATAGCACCCCAACTCACAATAGCTGAATCTTAGAAGGAGGATGTATGTATAGCAGCACATAAATGGGTAAAGAAGATGTAGTATGTACACACAATGGAGTACTACTCTGCTATAAAGAAGGATATGAGTCACTTGGAGAAACATGGATGCACCTTGAGACTATAACATTAAGTGAAAAAAAATTCATAAAAAGATTTTTGTTGTTGTCATTGGGGATTGAACTCGGGGCCTTGCGCTAGCTAGGCAAGAACTCTAACTGCTGGGCTAAATCCCCACCCCCTGAATTTAAAGACCCTATCCAAAAATGGGCATCTGAGGTGAATAAACATTTCTCAGGCAACAGGAATAGTTCAGGCAAAGAAATAAAAATAGCAAATAAATATATGAAAAAGTGTTCAACATCATTGGTCATTCGAGAGATGCAGATCAAAACAACACTAAGGTACCATCTCACTCCAGAAAGAACAGCTATTATCAAGAAATCAACCAATAACAAGTGCTGGCGGGGCTGTGGGGAAAAAGGAACCCTCCTCCACTGTTGGTGGGAGTGTAGACTGTTCCAACCATTGCGGAAATCAGTGTGGAGATTCCTCAGAAAACTACAACTAGAGGTTCCATTTGACCCTGCTATTCCTCTGCTTGGTATATTCCCAGAATAATTAAAATCATCATATCACAGTGATATATGCACGAGCACGTTCATAGCAACACAGTTGGTAATAGCTAAGTCTTGGAAACAACCTAAATGCCTAAGAACTAAGGAACGGCTAAAGAAGATGTGGTTTTTTCTACACAATGAAGTACTACTCTGCCATAAAAAAGGATAAATTAGAGATATTTGTAGGTAAATAGATGCACCTTGAGAACATACTTTTAAGTGAAATAAATCAGGCACTCATCAGTACACATTGAATTGCTTCTCTGGTGTAAGAAATCGTAAGTGTAAATAAGGACAAAGAGGTATAATAGATATTATTAAAAAAAGATAGAATTCAAAAGAGAGGAGAAGTAGAATAGGGAGAAGGGGGAAAAGAAGGAAGAGAAAAAGAAAAGAAAGGTGAAAAGGAAAAAATGAAAAAAAATAAACCTGCTGCAAATAGGGAAGGGTGGGGGAATGGAAGGGAGGGGTGGGGAAATGGGGGAACCAAGATATATCATGTACAGGTACAAAATAACCATGTTGAATATGATCATTACGTACACAATGTACCAATACGTGTTCTTGGTAAAAAAATTTTAAAAATATGAAAATTACATATACAAAAAAAGAAAAAAATCAGACACACAAGCTTAAAAATGGCATGATTTTCACGAGGAACCAAAAATATAAATGAAGAGTAAAATAAAAGATAATAGGAAACAGAGAGATAGATCTTCTACAAAATGAAAGAGGACCAAGAGATGGAGAGGGCAGGGAGAAGAATAGAGTGTAAAACAGTATTAAGATGTGTTATGTACAGGTACCAAGTTCCCATGATGAATGCAATCATTAGCACTACAAATTTGTACTAATGAAAATACAAAATAAATATGAAGGAGAAAGCAGGTTTGCATTGTGTTTGTCAAGAGGAAGCAGCGAAGAAAGCAGACGGTCACCACCCTCACCCACCTCCCCGAGCCACTGTGGCTTTACCCACCCCCTTTAGCGGCAAGACACATCCTCTCAAACTGTATATTTCAGCCCCTTTACTGGTGACTTGAAGGCAATGGAAAGATGTGTATGTCAGCACATCCAACCAGGAAGCTTAGAATATATTTCCTCCCCATGCCCACAAATTCCACACCCTTGGAGTCAACCAAGCAAGAGTTGAAAACATTCTGAAAAAAAAACCCAAAATACATTGTCTCTGGAATACTTACATGTACAGATGTTTTTCTCACCATCATTCCCTAAACAATTCAGTGCAGCAACTATTTACGTAGCACTTACACTCTGTTTGGTAACATAAATAATCTAGAGATGATTTGAACGGCACAGGATGATGCGTGGGGGGTGAACATAATACTGCACTCTTTACAGAAGGGACCTGAGTATCTGCAGATTTTGGTAGCCAGAGGGAGTCCTGAATCCAGTGCCCCACAGACACTGACAGAGGACAGTATTAAATAGTTCTTTTTTTAAAAGTCTGTAAGTCAGCAGCTCCCCTGGGCATTTCTCATGTCTCCGTTCTCTGCAGTTCTGTTTGCTGGCACTGGTGGCACCTGGTCTACACAGGGAGCTGGCTTCTTTTTTTTTTTTTTAATGGGTCGCTTATGGAAAAATCCACACTTCCTGCTTCACTATTTAGACAAGTCTATTCCTTTTCATTTCTCAGCTTTCCCAACCACTTATCCACACCCATGTGGCCCATCAATGTGTTTTGTGTGTCTTAGAAAAACATGCACCATTTGGGGAGCAAATTGTTCTGGTCTCTTAGGGTTACATGTGGCTGCACTTGGTTTTAAATGGATTCTTTCCTACCTTCCCCTTAATGCATTTATCTTGTCAGCAGAATGATACCCTGTATTTGTGAACCTAAAACTGAAGACTGTGAATGAAGAGTTCAAAGTTGCAAGACTTTAAAGAGAAGTCAGGCAGCATTTATGCTGAGCAGACCAGATTCGGGGCACTGGCTGCAGCTCATGAATAGAGCAGTGAGCTCAACTACGGCTCCCTGACTCCGAAATGGGCTAAGCGTAGGTTTGTTTACTCATTAAAAAACACACTAGAGTAGGCAACACAGTATTTCCTTTTTGTCTTTGCTTCCCTTTTGGACCTTTTGCTAAGTATTTTCCTTATTAACTGGTAAGCAACTAATCTGATGAAAAGGGATTAAGGTACTCGGCATAAATCACAGAAACCAAGGCCCACAAAATTGGTGCGAATCTCAACTCATTTATTGTGTAATTCTAATGGAAAATCTTAAGAAAGTATTTCTTACCCTAGATTTCCAAATATAGAAAATACTACAATATTCATCATGCTACTATAACCGTGGATCCTTCCTTCCATCCATCTCTCCCTCCCTTCCTTCTACCCATCTCTCTCTCTCTCCCTCCCTCTCTTTACAAATGAAACATAAAAATGGTACTTCTTATAACTTAGATTTCTTTGATAATTTTCAATGTAATAATCTTTGTAGGTATTTATTTACTAAATAAAATAAATTGTTTCCTTTTCGTCAATTAACTATATCTCCTTCATTTGTATTTCTTTTGATTTTTCATATTAATAATTCTAAACATCATCCATTTATATACTAACTCCAAGGTATGTAGTTAAATGTTTTAAGCCAACATAGCAGGCACTGTGGGTCCCCTGCTGAGATGCCCTCTGTACCTACCCTCTTGTCATCTCCTTTGCATTTGCTTTTGTTCTCAACAGTGTGCAGAGTTGCTCTTCTCTGGGACATGAACCTCAGGCCCGCAGACCCTTCTTCAGTGAACACGCAGAGGAACTGAAATGTCCGAGCGTTTTCATCCCCGTTAAAGGTGCCAGAGCCTCGACCGCTCAGAGCGAACTTGTGTAGGGTCAGGACTAATTCCATCCCTCAATTCCATTCCCAACTCCCTGTTGGTCAAAGTTTTTACCTGTGGGACTTTTGGACCCAGATCGCACCCTTGCTGGCATCTTCCCTTTTCTGTTCCTGCTTCTTTGCTCCTTAGCTGGTTGTCCCTGGTCTTCCAACCTTCTGGGGATCTGTGATGGCAATACTCCTCTGCGAAGAAAGGAGAGAAAGAATGCTTTCGAAAGGGATGGATCGTGAAAAGATGGAAAGAATCTCAAAGCTACAAGGAACCTTTGTACAACGTCAAGTGAAATGAATCCTTTCTTTCCCAGATACTAAAGATTAAGTGGAAGGACAGAACATAAGTGTCTTACCCCCAAGATCCTACAACCTGGACTACCACTGGTATTATTTGGCCACTTTCAGGTTGTCAGTCTAGCACGTGGCTCTAGAGCCATCTTGCTTTGAGTGATGACCCTGATCCCGTTACTTCTTGTTTCATAATTGAGGGCGGTGACCAAAATCTGCCTCAACTGGTTCTGCTACAACACGGAGATAACTATGTGTTCTACTTTGTAGGTTAATGTCAGTGATAAGTGGACTAAAAGAGATGAAAGAGCTATTTGCATGTTGCAATCATTATTGAAAGAAATGCTACCTAATTTAGTATTCTTTATATTATTTGAGATATTTGAGATATTGAAGTTTACAATCCAAAAAGTACATCTATGTAACTTCTTTGATGCTCACAAAACCTCTGTGTTTCAGTAGAAACAGCAGAAGCTTAACACGGGATCATCTGGATGTTTTGCAACTAGTATAATTATCTTTCCGCCATATTTTGGCTGCGAATGATAAGAAGCCACAGAGAACACTAGGGACCGAGCTACAGAAGGAGAAGACACCCCCGTTATGGATCCTCAGACGGAATCAGTGATGCAGCTCCGGACATCAGTGAGGCTAAGCTAAGTACAAGCACGGACAGGCCCCCAGCCGGAGGGAGGGAGCCTGAGAACTGCAGCTAAGCTGCTGTCCTCGGGGAATTGATTTCAATGTCTATGATTTCCTCCTAGAAAATGGAAGAAAACCTGGAATGAGCGGACAGCCAGAAGATTCCTTATACGAAGCATAAGGGATGCAATGTGGATCCTGACATTTGGGACGTGATCAGGGAAGCCAATCCTGATTAATTTTTAATGAGATACAGCGGATGCATCCCACAGGCAAACTGAAGATGTGGCCATACAGCAGCCTTTGCAAAAGCACAGAAACTGCCATCGTAGCCAGGGAGTGGAAATGAGTACATTTTTCACAGACACACTCTCAAGCCAAATTGAGGTTGCTTTAACATTCAAAATCAGATTAAAATGCCCAAGAATAAGCCTGTTAAGAGCACCTGATTGCCAGATCCCCATTGTGTGAAATGGCAGCAACTAAATGCTAAGAATAAATTTTAACTCACAGTCAGAACTAAGACCAAAATGCCATCTGAAAGGCTCAGGGAAGCCCAGTTCCAACAAATTCTCAAATAATAAATTTGCATGGAATCACAAGCTGCTTTGCAGCATATAATTTCCCCCTTTCTCTCCATCGTTTGTTTTGTTTTGTTTTCATGTAAAAGTTTTGCCCAGAAAGAATTTAAAAGCTAGAACAAAATTTTACCAAGAGGCTTTCTTACCAAATAATGAAATACCACTTAAGACTATTTTGTTAGGGAATGAGATCTTTCTCACAAGCACATAGACTGAGGCTGCCACATAACAAGGAAAAGTTTCTTTCCTGAATTTCTATATTTAAAATTCACATAATAAAAGAGTAATTCAGACAAGGATTGTATTTAGATTTCTTCAGCCACTAAAATGACATTGTCACATTGCAATAAGATACAGACAGCTTACAAGTCAATTTTTCAGCACAACAGTCACGCAATTCTCTAGGAATTTTTAATTTTATTAGACTCACCTGACTTCACAATTTGTGCAACAATTTAGATTTTGTGGGCTAGCAGTCTAATTCAGTGGTAGAATACTTACTTAGCATGCCTTAGTCCCTGACTTTGATCTTCAAGACACAAACAAGCAAAAACAACCAACAGGAAGTTACCATTGCTATTTTATAGTATTGCTTCAAACGTGTCTAAATACTTGCATGCTTTATTAGATAAACATGATAATCACAGAAGATGATAGGAGAAATTCAAGATCTCTCCAATTCTTTACTTTTTCTACCCCATAAAATACGGAGATTTTATATAGTTCAAGGAAAAATTCTATTCCAACAATCAATTAAATATCAGTGTTTTGGAGACATCAGGAGATCGTCTGACTCCTAAGTGATTATACACAAGGCACGTCATTCATCCACAGGATTTGCACTCCTGTTGAACTATGGAGAAAAGCTGGAGGCATAAAATAAACTCTTATGAATTATGCCTGGAGCCATATGAAAAACAAAAATAAAACAAAACATTTCCACTGATAAAGATACTATTTTTATAGTTTAATTTATATTTTCCTTACAGAAATTTGGGAGATTAGAAGCCTATGATAGTTACGTTTCATTTGGTAGTTGTGTTTTTGATAACTGAAATTCTAGCTTAGTCATTTTATATCTAAACATTATTTTGCCAAAAGTAAAAGTTACACTGCGTCCAAAGTTTTCAACTTTTATATGATGATCATTATATTTTGTTTTCTAAAAGACACCTATTTAAATTTAAATAAATTGCATCCCATCTTAGCCCCCTTGTAGGCATATTTTTGTTTAGCACATATTAACATCCAACCATTCCTGACTGATGTGTGATGCCAACTCAGCCCTCCATACCTGTGATGCTTTTTTCTGACATCAACTCTCTTCCCAGCCAAGCGATTTAGAAGAAGAAACGTGCAAATCCAGACTCACATTATGACCATTTGCAAGCTCAGCACCTTCAATCGTGGTATCAGATGCGCTAACTCAGAGCACAGAGGTGCAAGTATTTGCTTTACAGGACGAGGAGTTCATAAATGCTACATAATCATGATGCCAAAAGATGAGACAAATGATTCGGGGTAGGCCAAATGTTATGTTTTGGTTCATCTTGAATATAAATGTGTGTCTGGGAGAGGCAGAAAGGTCCTTTGGAAATAACTTCCCCAACCAAGGAGCAGCTTGAATCTCAGCTCTGCACCACGTTACACGAGAGCCGTGGATGAGGGCTCAGCGTGTATGCGCACTTAAAATTCTCATGTGCAGAAGGCCAGAATGATGCTTTTTCTGCATGATTCTTGGGAAGACCACTTCTCACAATGCAAGTAAAAAGCATGTATGTCCTTTGGCGGGTTGTGGAAGATGAAAGGCCTTGAGAATAATGGTTCTAGGAAAGAAAATGTTTGTGACAAATATCTTCCAGGTAATGGAGAAATGGGCTCACAATAACCTTAAGAAAATGAATCCCTGTTCAGGGGCTGAGAGTTTAGCTCAGCGGTTAAAGTGCTTGTCTACCAAGCACAAGGCCCTGAGTTCGATCCCCAGCACACACACAAAAAAAAAAAAAAAAGGAAAAGAAAATGAATCCCTGTTCGTTCATTTGGAGCGGTGTCACCTTTTAAAGTGCTGCAAGAATATGTGTTACATACATTCAGACAGGTGTCAGATCAAATGGGCCTTCAGACCTGGTCACAGAAGTGTTGCTGCCTCTTTCCAAGAGTGAAGGTGCAAAAGAGACCAAAGTGGCTCGTTCTACAGGATAGTGAAGTCCTGCTGGAATTCTTGCCTTCATCCCTACAGCACCTGCAGGGAAATAGTCTAGGCCCGTGTGTCGTGGACTTCTCCGTCTGGCCTCTTCCCTCCATGCGCCTCAACAGGTCCGCCCGGCAGGCCCCCGCGGGATGCTCCGTCTGCCTCCAAGTGGACAGCAGCCAGCTTGGGCTTCAACAGTTAGCGCCGGGCATGAGCGCACTCGGTTTTCAAGCTCTGCCTCCCGGCACGTGTAGTAGGTGTTTGTACCCGTGCTGAAAATGGCTAAATAGAACATCACTTTCGTGATTGTCATAAAAACTTTTCTTTAAAATCTTGCTGTACTGGGAGCATTTTCTCTCCTCGGGCATTAATATCGTTCTTTGTAAGTGAGGCAGCCAATATTTTCTCACTTCACCAAGAAGGGCTAAGTTGTGGCTTGCTAGATCGCTAGTCTAGGAAGACTTTTCCCTTTACTCTCCTCCCTCCCTGCTATGTAGATGAACAGTAGATTCTCTAGAATGCAATCCTATTTTTGGCCTGAAATCCATTACAGTTCTTTCTTCTCTACTGCTAATCATCCAAGAGTGTTCATCCTCAGCTAGAGACGAGCTTCGCACCCTCACCCTGCCAGCCCCCGTTTCTGGACTCTCCCTTCTGCTGTGCACACCGACTTGGACCGTGCACCAGCTGGACCGGAAAGTGCGGGAGGCAGGCGCGGAACCAGCGGGCGGAGCAGGGCTTGTGCTCCTCTCGGCCTTTCTTTCTGCTTCTACTAACTCCACTCATGTTTGGCACTTTGATTTCCTTTTCTTATTGGTTAATCTGCACCTTTGGTGTTGGATTTGTTCCCTACTCTCCTTCCTCTGTTCTCTCTGTCTGTCTGTCTGTCTCTGTCTCCAAGTTGCCTAGACTGGGCTCAAATGTGAGATCCTCCTTCCTCAGCCTCCCAGAACTCTGGGATTACAGGCATGTACCACCATGCTGGCTTTTTCTTTTTTATAATGGTTTGACTTTGCCTCACTCCCAGGATTTTTTGTTGTTGTTGTTGTTATCCCCACTGCCTCTTTTTTCTTACCTGTTTAAATAATATCCTCTGCCAGAGCGACAGCCCCCTAGTAATTAAATGTCCATCTCAAACAGCATCCTACATGGCTACAGTAAGATGCTGTATTATTAAGTTCTTTCTCCTTTACTCTTGTTTTAATAGAACTTTTGCATCTATTTTGTTTATTATTGTAGATTGACCCACTTAAAATCTTAACAATTAGTCAGGGAGTGAATAATAAAACATTGATACATTAAAACTTGAGGCGCAAACATTTTTCCAAATCCGAAAATAAGTATCTCAAATCTACCAATCAACTTGCAAACACAGAGAGAGACCTTGAACTCAGAATGAAAAGGGTGGAGATGGAACATTCATGGCATTTCTCACTCCTCCTGCTGAGTTCAAAGGAGTGTTAGCTTTTGAATGTGATCAGGTTTTCCTTTCAGGATGGAGGAAAAAGCAGTTGTTTCATAAAACAAAATTGCATGACAAGGAACAAGGAGACCCATTTATCCTCCCCTGGTGACGTGTGTTCGCGGCACATGCAAATCATTCCATATTACTCTTTGGGAATAATCGAGGGAGACTCCATTTCACTTGACTTTTAAAACTTTCAGTTCAGGGGAGAGTTTCAAAGAAATTCAATTTTATCCTTTCAAATGCATTTAGTAACACAAACTACTGGGAAATTGCCGCCAAATTGATTTCCCGACAGACTTGATTTAATAATTAAAGCATCCCTTTTATTTAAATGTTTCTTTAAAATGGCCAGGAAGATGAATAAAGCAGGATGTTCTCCTCAAACAACCTGTAGACCCCAAAGTAGAGACAAAATCCAATGCAGGCACAGCAAGCAGGAAAGCTGGAGAACTCAGCTGGGGAGAGAGCTGGGAGGAGGCCTGGGGGTCAGGACCTGGGTGGAGCCCACGCTGGGGTCCAGAGTGCTTGCACAGTGAGGTTTTCAACTCAGTCACACCTTGGTGCTGGCTGTCAGAGTTGTGTAGAGCTTCTGAGACAGGGCCTTCAAATTTTCTAAGTGTAAAAAATCCTCACGTTACAACTAAGAAAAACTGGGGGTGAGCCTTTGAAACGGAGAAGGTGAAGCAAAGTGGGAGAAAGAATTATAAGTAGATTAAAGAATTCAAAGATAAGTAAAGAAACAAGGTGGGAATTTTTAGGTTGCTAAGGGAATAGTTCATATTGGAGTAGATGTATTTTCAACTCCTGTTAGCATTTAACATCTCAAATTTTGGGGCTTCCTATATCTTTCTATTTATCTTTGTAATTAAGTCCATTCACTGTACTATTCCCCTTCTAGATATGTTTCTAGAAGAGCTAAAGACACTACAGTACAGTGAAATAAACACACCAATATCTGTAGCCACACAATTCCTAATACCTAAATCCCGAAAGCAGCCTGTTTACCCATCAACAGATGAATGGATAAGGAAAATGTTGGATCTATACATAGTGGAGTATTACTTGCCGATAACTTTGAGGATAAATCTGAGACATTTGCGGGAAAATAGATACACCTGGAAAATGTAAAGTGATATAAATCAGACACAAGATTATTATATAGTATTTCTCTTTTGAGTAAGGCAAAGTACAAACAAAGAGAAAAATAAAGGACTGATAAGAGGAAACAAGGAGATAGAACATTTGCAAATTCAAAGGAGACCAGGAGACTGAAGGCAAAGAGAGGCAGAGAGGGAAGAGGAAGTAAAAAGATTAAAGGTGTTTTGTGTGCATGTACCAAATACCCCACAATGAACGTAAACTTCACAGGTCATAAACATGAACTAAAAATAAGAATAAGAATGAAAATGAGGGAAAGGAACTCAGAGATGGAGGGAGGGAGGTGAGAGGGAAGGGGATTTTAAAAAGAATCAAGCTGTGTTATGTACATGCACCTACATCTGTAGATGAATGCACACGGACGGCAGCCGTGTACCAATAAAATAAAAGCAAATAAGCCAGTGCTCATGTTCTCAAAGTTAGATGGGTTTTAACAAGTGTGTTGAGTGCACCCCGAGGAATCCCGACGTCTGCCTCAGAACTCCAGCATCGCTGCACTGCTGCCTGCGGCCTCATGGGGACCTCAGCTGTCTCCCCTTTCCACAGCCCATTTGCACTGGCCGCCCCTGAACTGGAGAAACCTGGGCCTTTGGGGTGCTGACTGAAAGCCTGTATTCCCCCGGAAGTAGCAATCGCACTTGCACTGTGTGTTGGGGATTAAACAAAATGCTGGGAATAAAGCAGCCAAAATAATAATTAAATGATTGCAATATATAACTTGTGGCTGTTAAACATCTTAATTATAACACTTCCTTCTCTTCTTCCTTTCATCACGCTCTCTCTGTCCTGAGGCTGATACAGACCAGCCACCCACAAGGACCCAGAGCTCTGCTCCTTTCTGCATCATCCCTCCCCGCCCCCATTGCCACATCAGCCTTTGCTCTGGGTGCCCGCCTCTCTCTCCCTCCTCAGCTCTGGACCGCGGTGATAGGTGCATTCCCCTGCTCTTTAAGATTTTGCTTTTCCGTTTCTCAAGCCCAGCCATACACCTTAGACAGTGGGGAAGATGAAGTTCACAAAAGACCATTTTCTTGAGGAGTTAGGAGGATCCCAGTTCCCTTCCTACCTTCCTGCTTTCCCTCCTTCTATGTGTATTTTCCTATATAGCATCACAACATCTGCCTGGTCAATCTTTGTTCTGTCTCTTTTTCTCCTTGTCTATTTCTGTTTCTGTCTGTTTCTCTCTGTCTCCGTCACTCTCTGTCTCTCTCTGTCTCTGTCTCTGTCTCTCTCTCTCAGAATCTATAATATAATGTGATGCACAGAATTTACAATTAACTCATTGATAGCATACTTCCTTATGTGTGCAAATACTCTCAGGCACCTTTGAAGATACTACCAGGCACAGCTTGTTTATAACTTTCTACATGTCTTTGCTCCAGAGTTGAAACTGGTGGCTGGAGGGTTGCTCCAGGGCAAATGCAACACTCTCAGCACCCAACTCCTTATCCTGATGCACTAAGTTGCTGCAGGGTCTGTGCTAAGACAACCCTCCCAGTGCCCTGCTGCCACTAGATGTCCCTCCTGGCCAATGCTGAAGTGCGGCCTGCCTTGCATCCTTCCTGGGGGCTCTGAAGTGTACGTGGAGCGGTGCCCGGCGCTGCAGTGTGCCGTCCAGCCCTTCTAGTCCAGGTGTGGCGCCCAGCCTTTGCATGGTGTTTGCAGACTCCAGGGGGTCTCTTTCCAATCTGGCGGTGATTCCTCTTCTGAGTGTCTTTTCTTACTCTGATGGGGCTAAAGGAACATGCTTCCTCACACTGAACCAGGTATGTCTTCTTGGTAATTTTATTTAAGAAAAAGAGTCGTAGCTGCTTGGTTTCAGCCTTCCCTTGTCCTTGTGTTCTTACGATCCCCCAGAGCTGAGCTTCATCACTGACCTCGAATTTACAGGCACCACGGCCTTCTCTGTTCAGTGCGGGCTTGATTTCAACAATGGGAGAACAGCGGGGCTCTCCAGCGTAATTGTGTTGTCCAGTGTAGTTTATTGCATGCAGTGGTAGACACACCTCATGTGACAGTTCATAAGTCACATCCTTGTATAACCGTCTTCGTTGTGTGCTGTGGAGACTGCGACTTACCTCTAACCAATACAATGTGGCAAAGGTGATGGGACATCATTTCCATGCTCATGTTACATTCTATGACAAAAGTAAAAGGATTTTGCAAGTAGCAATAAAATGTCTAATATCTTGGCTTTGAGCTAATTATGAGGAAGATAATTGTAGGTAGACCTGACCTGATCCAGACCATCCTTTCAAGAAATAGGCCAGGCCTTCTATGGAATATTGCTGACACGCTTGTCCATTTTCATTCTCACTTTCTCTCTCTCTCTCTTTCTCTCTCTCTCTCTCTCTCCCTCCCTCTCTCTCTCCCTCTCTCTCTGTCTCTCTCTCTGTCTCTCGCTCTCAACAACAAAGCTGCCAGGAATTCTTCATCTGCTTGCACCTGAACTCCATCAACCATCTCAGGAAGATTAGAAGAAGATCTTTCCGCACCAAGCTTCCAAATAGGAACAGTCTAGTCCAAACCTTGATCTCGACTTTGTGATATTTTGATCTCAGGCTCCAGTTGCCCTGTTACCCTGGCCCTAGACTTTTGATCTTCCAAAAGTGTGAGATAAAAATGTGAGGACTGCTTTAAAACACTAAATTGGTATTTTTTTATGCAGAAAGAAAAATAATCACGGATATTACGCGCACTAAAACATACCCAGCCTAACTGCTCTTGGGTAGCTAGGTATCTTTATTCTTCATTACATCTCAGTGTTGCATGTTTTTCCTATTTTTTTGAGTCTTAATGTAAAAAATGGAATACGTTGATCCTTGTTGCTGTCATAAAACGATTTTTTGCAAGAGGATTCCAATCACTAGCTTGTGTTCATTGGAGTATTCTCCACCATCCTATTAGTTTATGATCCCCTGTGTGTTATAGCTTTAATCAATGATATTTCTTCATCTCGAGCCTCTTCATCACTGTCCTATGGACTAGACAGTTTGGTGGGGTTAGCAGTAATTCCTACAATAAAGCTCTTAGTTTTCTTCATGGCTTTGCAGGTTGGCTCTCCCAGGTGTGCCCCAGGATGTGGACTCGGCTCACATTCTCTCGTTCAGGGCTGTTGTACGGCTGCGTTCTTCTTAGCTGGCGTCCAGAAGGGTAAACGGGGCATCGTAGCGGCCGCACTCTGGCCCTGCAAAGGTCCCTTTGGTACATCCATTTCTCAGAGAGAGGTCATGGTCAAACCCAGCACGAGGAGATAGAGAAGTGTCCTTCATCTCACAGGTGAGGAAGCAGGAAGACTATGAGGTATGAAAGAAAAACACCCTGTTTGTTTAAATATCAAAAATCATTATAGTAAAAGTCATACTGGCTTCCATCCCCCTCAAAATATTTCTTCATGCTTCAAAGCACAGCACATTGCTCTTGCCACTTTTGACGCAGTTCTAGATATCCTCCTTTTTCCCTTTAGTAGAGCTGTCATGGTTGCCTCCATGTCCTGAATTGATTGAAAAGGTTTATCTTTCATGGTCATTTTGACTTTGGGGAAGAGCCAGAATTCACACAGTATAGGATCTGGTGGGGGAGGACATAGCCACAGTGTTTTTTAGGAGACTTGCTTTCTGTTGGGTGACATTTGACAAAAATAATTCACCATATTTTTGATCACACCTTGCAAAGACAATCATGAAGAAAGACTTTCTGAGCTGAATTGCTTCAGAAAATGACAAGACGATGGAATGAGTGTGTGTGTGAAGTCAAGGTGAGTATTTTGAGGGGGATTAATGACAATAATAACTTTTAAAAAATTAAACATTCACTATATTTTTTCACCCCTTGTATATTTATTAATATTATAATTCACTGCACCCTGTTTCTGTGGTACTAAGGTCATGTCTTAGCCCTTCATACAGTATCTATCACTAATATCGAACTTATAAGTTTATAAATAACCTGTGCTATCATTGTTCCAGAGTTTATCTGATAGATTATCTGATTGGATTATGTAAGTAAAGCAAAAGTTTCAAGTCGATCAATTAAATCAGCTCTTCTCTGATGTCCATGTGATAACCATTGTCATCTGTGGAAGTTAAACCAAATAAACCCCAAGCTCCAACTTCCTGTCTCATTGTGTACAACACAGTTTCCTTGCTCTGTCTTGCTCAAATTAGGGACGCTGCATAGTTTGTGTTTCTTGCTGAAGGTCTTACTAAGATATTACCTTCCTGGAGAACTCAACGTTATTGTATAATTCCTGATTTGATGCACTCAGCAGTTTAGAAGTCAGTATGGAAATGCATGTTCGATTCATGTTCACAGTGATGCTTTTCAGCCTGGCCGAGGCGGGCTCTCCTGCTCAGTAGTACTCCGACATGTTCTCCAGGAAACTGAAAACACGATTCAGCTCCAGAATGATGCTATGTTGAAAAAGCACAGTTCCCTCTGAAAGTATTTAAGGAAACATCTGATTATTTACTTTTGCTTCTCAAAGGACATTGGAGGGTTTTCTTACAATGTATTAACTTTGGTCACAGAGACTTTTATAAAATCATTTTCCCACTTCACTTCTTTTTTTAAATTTTATTTTATTTTAATGGTACATTTTAGATATACATAGTGATAACATTCATCATAGGGGATTTGTACCCGTACACGATATATCTTGCTGCTTCCTTTTTCCCATTCCCCTCCCCTCCCTTTCACCCCTCCTCTCTCCTTATTTACAAAAGCTTTGTTTCCACTTTTTCCTTCCATTTCTTATTTCTCTTGTCCCTCCGTTACCCACTTCGCTTCTGAACAATCTCAGATGTTCTTGCTCATTTCCACCCATGGTTCACGTGAATGCCAAGCAGGGGCGGGAGGTAGTGAGAAAATAGTGCTGCAGATTCACAATTCTTTTAGTTCACATAGAGATGAGGGAAATTGTTGGCTACACCGTGTTCACTGTTTTTTGTCCTCACCGCAGAGTTTTCAGGCCTTATTGTCCATTTCTCAAAATCCTGTAGCCAAATTCTGGGACAGAATTGAAAGCCATCCAGTTAGATCCTCATGGTGCGTGTAAACGTGCTCTGCCGCATACAAGAGAAGAAAGTTCGTGCTTAAGTGAAACCAACAGCACAGGACTAGATGGAGAGATACTCGAGGTCAGACCTACGCTATCTCTTCGGTTGGCTTTGAAGAACTTCAGCCTGTGTTCAAAGCTGATGCCATCTCAGCATAACTTCTGCTCGGCAGCCCCACAAGTATCCCTTAAGAAGGTGTCTCTGTTATTTGGACATGGCGCATTCATAGGATTGGACTGAATCAGGGTAATCGCAAATGCTTTCATGTAACATGACTTCAAGTGTCCTCCTCATGCAGGATGTTTTGTATCAAGGCAACCTTTATCTGTAACTTTCACCCTTTCACCAAACTCTAGTGAGTTTGTTGTGGGACAGGAGACCAGAGCCCAGAAACGAGACCATTCGGGCCACAAGGAAACAGCTCTTTTATTTATGCCGGCGTAGGCTCAGCGAACTCATGTCCAAAGCCCAATCCAGGAAGGGCCGGGGAGGGCAGTATGTATTCGTGAAACCCTGCCTCACTGTGGGGGCCTGCTAAACTCTTTTTTTTAAAATTTTATTTTAATGGTACATTTTAGGTGTACATAGTGATAACATTCATCATAGGGGATTTGTACCGGTACATGATATACCTTGTTGCTTCTTTTTTTCCCGTTCCCCTCCCCTCACCCCCTCCTCCCTCCCCATTTACAAAAGCTTTGTTTCCATTTTTTCCTTCCATTTCTTATTTCTCTTGTCCTTCTGTTCCTTTCCCCCTCCCTTGTTCCCTTTCCCATTTGGACACTTTCTTCCCTTTCCCAATATAATACATTTTAGTCTTTATTTACACTTTCAGTTTCTTACACTAGAGAAAAAAATGCAGTATTTAAACACGTGTGTCTGATTTATTTCACTTAAGAGTATGGTCTCAAGATGCATCCACTTACCTAGGAATATCTCAAGCTTATCATTCTTTATGGCAGAGTAGTACTCCATTGTATAAAAGAGCCACATTTTCTTTATCCATTCTGCTGTTGATGGGCATTTGGGCTGCTTCCAAGATTTAGCTATTACAAACTGTGCTGCTATAAACATGGGTGTGCATGTATCGCTGTGGTATGATGCTTTTAATTCTTTTGGGAAGATACCAAGAAGTGGAATAGCTGGGTCAAATGGAACCTTGAATCCTAGTTCCTTAAGGAATCTCCACACTGATTTCCATAGAGGTTGCACCAGTCTACACTCCCACCAACAGTGGAGAAGGGTTCCGTTTTCTCCACAGCCCCATCCAGCATTTGTTATTGTCTGATTTGTTGATACTAGCCATTCTTTGTGGAGTGAGGTAGAATCTCAGGATTGTTTTGATTTGCGTCTCTCGAATGACCAGTGATGTTGAACATTTTTTCATATGTCTATCTGCCGTTTCTACTTCTTCATCTGAGAAGTGTCTTAAGGTATAGACTAAACCTATTGATTAGACATACTATTTTTCACCTTATTAGAATACAAGCATTGATTGGTTTCATTGGTTACAATTTTCACTTGTTCTGCCTAGGAATGTAGTTAGTTATGTTACCTCAAGGGGAGGGTATGTCTGTTTAGTTTCAGCTGATCCTGTTATTTACCTTCTTTACAAGCCGGGCCCAAAGTTCAGCCCGTATTGGCACCTTCCTTAATGGTTTTCAAGGAAACAGGAGACTGTGAGTCTGCCCGCCACCTCCTCAGCCAAGTGGCTGCCCGAGATCACCCCCGCCGGTGACATTTCGAGCTTGTGGTGGGGGTCCCACTGCAGTTTGACAAGCAAGAGTAGAAGAGGATACATTAAGTCTCTTTCACCACAACCTATTGTCGTATTTGTGTAGTTCAACTTAGGGAGTACTTTGGGAGGACAAACAGCACGGTGTTGTAAAAATTTCGAAGTGGAGTTACACTATTTTGATTCAAAGTCAAATTTAGTACTTGCTAGCTATGCACCTGTCTTCTTTATGAACATACCTATATGATGCCAATAGTGTGGGGATTTTGCAAGGTTCCAGTGAGAGAATACACACCAAGAGCATCTGTAATGTCCAGCACCCAACATAAGGACCTCGCTACTGTTTGCTATTATTGTTACTGTGAAACACTCTTACTTTTAGAACGCAGAGTCAAGTAAATCTCCCAACGTGGGAAACTGCACACAACATTTAAAAATACTATTATTAACTTCTTCGTCATGTTATTCACGGTTAATTCAACCTATCCAATGACTCCTAGTGCCAAATTAAATCAGACACATTTCCTTGATATCAAAGGAAACTACTTAGACCTGGAAATTATCTTTGAACAATAGATGCTAACATTTCTTCTCTTTGAATAGAATGCATAAAATAGTAGCAGAAATAGTAAAACCATTTATTGTGTTTTTTATGTGCCATGCATCAAGTTACACCATTCACAAATGTATCATCACAGTTCATCCCTCTGTACACGCATTCAAGTTCAGATCATCTCTTCCCTGGTTTTCCCAACAATATCTAAGAATAATGATCATGAAAGTGATGGTAATATCAATAGATCTTCCTGTCTAGTATTTCCTTAATCATGGAGACTTTAGAGGAGTCAGAGGCAATATCCAAATTTGTCTTCACCAGGATTTGCCAGCGGGATTTGCATTCACGATTGCGACTGTTTTGTAGGCAATTTCTTTCCCTTGAAAACATTCCCAGGAGATGACTCCTCCTATCGGGCACAGCTGCCCTTCGGCAATCACATCCCAACTCTTATCATTTTGATAGAATTCTAAAAAAGTGCTTTCATAATCATTATCTCATTTAAGCTTCACCAATACCCTACAGCAAACAAACTTTAAAAAGCTTAACAACACTTGTAGTAAAGTCAGCAGTTAGCCCTCGGATGATGGAATTAAAGCTTGAGTTCCCATCCACATGATCTCTCTTTCACCCCCATGACAACAGCCTTCTGCGATCATGAGCCTGGAAGCCGGGTGCCTACACAGGATCCTTGTTCTACTGTTTCTACACTCTCCAAATGACAGCTATTAGATCACTGTTGTTATCCAGTTTGGGTCAACCTTTCAAAGTACATGTACAGTGAGTAGCCATTGGTAAATATGTGTATCCTGGTAAGAACTGTTTTTATTTTTCCATGTGGGAATTCCTTCCCAACATCTCTTTAGTCACCTACATTTTTTGTTTACACTCATACAGGCAAAGGAAAGCCAATAAAATAAGAACATTAATTTTGTCTCCTTATAAATATATCTCTGTTAAATATGTAAAAGTGCATCCTGAGGCTAGATAATTAGCATTGTTCTGTGTTTCTCTGATGCTCTCCCCATGTATAATAAGGCATTTTATCCATTTAAATTTCATTTTCAACTTGTAGGTTGAAAGTATAGGGAAAAATAAATGTAAGAATGGATATAAATTATTTTAAAATTATAAAGCATTGCAAGGTATTTTATGTTCCAATTATTTCATTTCAAAGAGTACTTTATAGTTTAATAGGCCTTGTTGGAAACCTCAGGTGCAAATTATAAATTGGCATGTATGTATTTTTTGTAAAATTATTTGATTCATCTATTCAAAGAGCATTATCTACTGGGGGGAAAATGTAAGCATCAGCAGAGTAGACCGGTCTTTCTGATCAAATACTTCATTTGTAGTGTAGGATTTTTTTTGTAGTGTAGAATTTATAGTGAACAAAGTAACATTTTAAATAATGCCTCTGTTTTTCAAATGCTTTTTTATTATAAAGATATATGCACGCACAATACACACACATCAGGAAAAAATATGAAACATCACCGTGTTGAGAATTGGCTAGCAGTGCTTGCTTTAGATGGTACGCTATTCAAAATGTGTCGAGAATTTGTCCATTGCTGCCTCTTCCCAAATTGCAGTCAATGAGGCAAAACTTTAAACAACGCTTACTGTTTCCACTAATCTCATTAGGGTTTCATAGCGCAGGATTTGAAGATCTATTGCATAAACGAGCACCAGTTACAGCTAACTGGATATTGTTAAGAGATATGTTTGCTATTCACTTTTTCAGGTCTTTCTATTTCTTTAACAAGCAATATATCTTCTTCCAGTATAATCCATTCTGTGGAATTACAGTGACTCTACTTCACATTTCAAGCAGATTATGGTGTCAGGCAAAGAATTAGTAGAAAGAAAGTACATGTGTTAAAATGTGCTTAAGACTGATTTTTACAAAAATAACTAATGCTGCAGAGATAATGGAATACAGCATAATAAGGCAGAAAATCAAAAATCTTAAAGAAATTCATGGGTGAAAAAAATTCTTATAGCTATTCTGTTCTCTTTGCTATAATGCTGAAATCTCTTCTAATTTCATAAATATTTCCCTTGCAATTCCTATACTATTTGGAGCTATAATTTCTGTCATGACTTTCTTCTTTCACCTTGAGACTTCTGAATCAAAAAGACGCCTTGCTGACAGTCTCTGTTCTCAGAATTTGCTCCAAATCCTTTGCAATGTAGCTTCCACTCTTCTCTTCTCATTAAAATTACTGTTCTTGACCTAGCCACGAAAGGCCCCTTCAGACCAAAGGCGATGATCTATTTTCTATTCTCTTTCTCTTTGATCTACATGGAGTTCTAATTTACTTTGGACTATTTCTTCCTTGGCATACTCCCTCGACTTCTGTACACCACCGTCTCTGAACATGCTTGCCATCTTTTGATGTAGTCCTTCTAGGCTTTTAGGCTTTGGGCTGGTCCCAACCCCTCAAAAATCTACTTCCACTAGAAATCAATTTGCAATTTTCTGCTTATAAAAGCCTATACACCTTTCCTTCAAGATTTCAGTTATCTGTTCTTTTATTTTTCACTAGGCAATAATTTATTGTGTTTCTAAAATGATTCAAAAAATGTGTTACGGGCCGCGGGATACAATGATGTAATTTGCTGTCAAAGAGCTTCATTATCAAATTACGGCCTACCTGATTGTATATATTTTTTTAAATCTAAGTATCTTCTTCTCACTGCTGGCCTGAGAATCAAGGTGCTGCATCTTCAAGCATCGCCGCGACAGCTGCGCACCAACGCGGTGCTTCTCCCGGTTTAGCTGATTCTGCAATTCTCTGCTCTTCCGATGCTGTGACCTTGCCTTTCACTCACGTCTAACATCCTGAAGTCATACGTACTACTTCTCCTGCCATTACCAACGTGCCCAAGTTGCACTGGCTGTTTCTGCAGCACGACTGCCTTCCCTGGTCCTGCCCCCACAGTCCTGGTGCTCTTTGCTCATCTGCTCACGCACGTCAGGCCAGCTCAGCTGCCTCTTGGTGTCCCAGGGTTCTGCCCCAGCCTTGCTCATCTCCTACCTGCAATCCATTTTATTCCTTGCTGCTAGAATTATCTAGATAAACGCTAATTTAGCTAGATAAATCAGCTTCCTCAACTCCCCACTGTTTAGATAATCACGAATGTTGGAGGCCCTAACAAGTTCTTCCAATTCTTCTTCCACGGCCTCATGGCCAACAGCTTCTTTTATATAAACATGAAACTCTGTATTTCTTTTTATTTCCTTTTTTTTCTTTTCTTTCCTCTCTCCCTCCCTCCCTCCTTCCTTCCTTCCCTCTCTCCTCCCTTCCCTCCTTCCCTCCTTCCTTCCTTTATCAACTTTTGGGGATTGAACTCATGGCCTCATGTCTGCTAGATGAATGTTGTACCGCTGAGCTACAACCCTAGCTCTTGAAACTTCATTGGAAGTTTTTGTCTTTCAACAAGTAAAATTCTAGTCTACTTCCTTTTTTCATACTAAGCCCCCTACTTGGAATATGACATCCTCCTTTCTGCTTTATTGGATATATTATTCTATCATGATATACCAACTTGCCTTTACCAATTAATATATCAGCATTATGGTTTCTATTTAGCTATCCCCCAAAGCCTCATGCATTCACAGGCTGGGATTTTGGTAGTGCCTGGATCATGGGTGTGTGATACTGGGTTAGTTCACTAATTGGTTTAACATAGCTCTGGGTGCGGATGATGGACATACTGAAGACGATAGACCTGCCTTGGATGTGGGTGGCATCAACTAATAGGCCGATAGCCTGGATGGAATGAAAAGGGAAAGAAGCTGAGAAGCTGCTACTTTCTGCCTGCCTGCCATGGACTGTTTGTCCTCTGCCTGCCTCTCTGCTGTGCTGCCCTGCCTTGGAGCCAGCCGACTACAGACCAAAGACTTTGTGAACTGCGAGCTAAAATAAACCGTTCCTCCTTGAATTTGCAGGTGTCAGGTATTTTGTCCCAGCAACGAAAAAAGTAACTAAGACAATCATTTTCTCCAACTTGTACGTCATTGTTATATTACATTTCAGATTTTGATTTTTTTTCCCTTAACTGATATCGTGCAGTGCTTGTTATGTCCATCTTTTATTTGATACTGCATATATTCTTGAACAGTTCGATCACAAATTGTGGAATGTAGAAAACACAGAATTTGATAAACTATATGGGTCATACAGGATCAACCTGCACACCCAGAAACAAATCCACTAACATTTCTAATGATTTTCTTCAACTATCCTGTACTGTTTAATTGCACTATTCTTTCAAACACTGTAGGTATGAGTCTGTCTATCTTTTAAATGCTGGCTGAGTTTTGTCACCTTTTTGTCCTTAGTGTCAGACATTAATATTAATTATTGGAGAAAAATTGCAGTCATAGGCAGAATTAAAATTATATATAATATTCAATAGACTTCTCTAACAATAGATGTTGCATGTCGTGAACAGGGACAGATCAGCTTTGGTCAGTATTACCTGGCCAACACCTGCCACAGTACTTGAAACAATAAAAATGTGTTGAATAAATGAATATATTAAAATCGTGTTCTAAGGGCCATGCACAATAGGGGACTTACATGGAAAACTCTTGTTACTCTTCCATTTATATAGAATTGTCTCTCACATAGTCTGTTCGTCAGCTTTCTGTCACCATAATGAAATATCTAATATGGTTGACTTAGAGAAATGGTCGATTTTGACTCAATTGGTTCACTGTGTTGGTTTGGACCTGGTGAAGTAGCTTAGCATGTGACAGTACAAGGTAGTGCAAAGCTGCCCACCTCATGGCGAGGATGCAAAAGTGAGAAAGAACGAGGGCCTAGAGTCCCAGTGTCCTTTCATAGACCTGCCGCAAGGACCTAAAGCCTCCTGACAGGTTCTACCTCTTAATGGTTCCATTGTCTCCCCCTAGCAGCACAGAGGGCACCGAGCCTTTTAGCAGACCGGCTCCCGGAGGACATTCAAGATCCACACCACATCAGTCCTTAAGTTTACACTCATTGTCAGCTGATCATACAATATACGGACAATGCAAAATTTTATATGATAGTATTGTTACAGCCAATATTTTAGGTATGAAAGGGACAAAGAGAAGAACCAAATTTCCATTGAGCAGGAGCAGTAATTATGAAACAGATGAAACCAATATGTAAGACAAAATATAAGCTAGTCGTTGTGTTGCTGAGCCCTGCTGTGGTCCTCATTTCCTGGACTACGCAATAGGACTGCCATCCAGACTTCCTTACATAGTCCTGTCTCTTATGGGCAGTGACTGGAGCCCAGCACAAGGGCAGTCATTTTGATTGTGTTCCTAAATCCCTGTGTTATTTGAAAAGGAAAATTCACTAGTATTTAGAGTAATCATCTAATGATACAAAATTGATTTCGAACAGCAAAGAGTTGACGCTCTGTTTGCAGGTTTTATTTTGTCCTCCTCAGTTTATCCACTCAAGGTGGTCAGAATCTCTTGGAATTCATGTCTTTTCTTCCTCCTTATTACTAGTGGGATGAGATGATGGCGAGAGACTGTGTTGCTTTGATTTAAGGCCCAAAGCCGGATGGAAGGAGACTCAACTGTGTACAAGAAGGCAGCCCAGATGCTCGGAAGACATTGCGGAGCCCAGCACACAGCACCTCCCCCTGCCACCTCACTCCCCTGTCCCGTGAAGTCGTCCCACGTCCGTGTGTCTGCCGCTGAGTGTGGCACTGGGCCGGACTAATCGAGGATTAATCAGGGGTTCAAATTCCTGAGGACTCACCATCCCTCACTCTCTACTTGAGATGAGACTGTTACGAAGTCCTAGTGGAATGAGAGCAGCGTGTGTAGGAAAACAGATGTCTGACTTCATCAGGCTTATCCGTGTGGGTGTCTGGGCGCATGTAATTGCACCTGTCAAAGAGGCTTGAAAACTGCCTATTATCTGATGCACACGCCTTAGCACAGCAACGATGAGCGAAGAATATTTGCTTTCCCAGAATGATAGAGGTAGCAACAATAACAGAAAACCAACCCAACACAGCACCGAATTGTTGTTAAGCTATCCCCAAATCGGTGCTTCTCAAATAACGTGATTATAGATTTGTATAAAACGAATGTGAATTTTGGCCACGACCACACTTGCTCGAAACAATTATAAACATAGGTTGTCCACAGGCAGAACGGAGATGCCCCTTATCTCATTTCAACCCCTCATTTTGGAGGAAAAGGAAAAAAAACCCTGATGTTGTAGTTGGGAAAGAGATCAGGCCAAACTTAGACAGTCAGTCAGTGAGCGAACTAACATTACACCCTGCAGTCTAGTGATCCATCACCTGCTCCCAAAGACTTTTTCTCCTCTTAAAAGTCCTCTAAGCAGCAGTGATCTTTCTCATTCAAATAAAAAAGGGATTCAGGGACACAACAAAAATATCGCATCTTTGAAATATTAATTAGTGTCATGATGTCTATATATATATAATTCATTATCATCTTTATTCAGTGTTTGATTTTATGCCTTTAATGCAAGTCAAAGTCAGTTATTTTCTGTTGTGGCAGAACAAAAAAGTAAATTACCCCACAAGTAAAGATACTTGGCTTTTTACTATTTAAACTCTCTCTGTCTCTCTCTCTCTCTCTGTCTCTCTTGCTCTTTCTCACCCTCATATACACACATACACACACAGCAGTTTGTTAGTTGAAATTAATCCTCATTTTAATTTTCCAGGTCACTGAATATGTGTCTATAGCTTCCTGCTACTTCTTTTGATTACAACTTCCTCGGGTGGAATATTGCTTCAGTTTTCAGTGTACTTGTGATTTGGATTTAGCCAAAATTCATTCGCAGAGGGCTGGTGTGACTGGACTATTGTGTAAGTGGAAGGCCTATGTGAAATGTTGAGATGAATTCTGTGATTACACCTTCAAGGAGTATGGGGCACCCTCCAATTTCTTTGGCTGAAATAACAGAAAATTACCCCTCAAATTGCCTTCCAAGGGGGTGGGGAGTTCTTGTGTCAGGTGATATAACTTTTTATGGTTTTAATTTGCATTTTCCTGGTATTCAGTAATGTTGATCATTTTATAGGTACCTATTGGTTATTCGTATGTTTTCTTTTGAGAAGTGTCTGTTCAGGTCTTTTGTCCATTCGCTTAAGCCCCCCCCCTTTTTTTTAAAGTTAGGTAATTTGTTTTCTTGCTACTAAACAACATGAACTCCTTATATATTTTGGATAGTAGCCCTTTATTAGATATCTACTTTGTAAATACTTTCTCTAGTTCCGTACATTGTCTCTTCACTCCAGTGATTGTTTCTTTGGCCATGAAGAAGATGTTTAGTTTCATTTAATCTCCATTTATGTATTTTTGCTTTAGTTGCCTGTCCTCTTGAAATCACATACAAAAAAAATCATTTGAACACTACTTTTTATGAACTACTAATTCCCTAAACATCATCAACAGAACCTTAGCTGATAAAGCAAACTAAGCTTATTGCCCATTTCTTTAAGGTAGAGTAGCACTTACACAGGGCATCATAGTGCACAGAGAATAGCAAAACCACTTTTACTAAGAAGAAATTTGGATTAACTTGCGTCTTTCAATGAGGGAGTTAAGGGACAATCATGATCTAACAGTTTAGAATTGTTGGAAATACCAAGGTGTAGATTTTGGGGAAAGAAGGCCAAAGTCTGAATCTATAAAGTGTCTATTAGCACTTTCTACCAAATGGTTGATAAAATGTTCAAAAATCTGGAGAAACTCTTCTACGAACAGTCAGGTTATTTGCGTGGCAAGAGTTTCCTGCGATAACTAAGGTATGTTAAATACAGCAAACGGAAAAGTAAAGTCCTGTAAATACTGATGTTGGTATGGAGGTTACAGTGTGAATGGGGGTGTGCCGGTAGTGTTGATGCTATTTCTTCACCTGCATGAATAGCGGCAGCCACAGAGGAAAGTTCAAGTTTCTTCTCACATCAGTTCTTACAGCACTGCATTTTTCATGAAACATTTTCTCAAGTTCAAGGCTCCTTTTTATGCCTTTGCAGAAAGGAGCATTTTATTACACACCTTCGGAGACCACTTCTTTTGGTTCGGTCTGCAGTGGTGGAGAACTGTGCAGCAGGACGGGACACCGTCTCTCCCCTCCTGGAATCTTGAGGTTCTCTAATGTTCTCGTGCACTGAGGCTGAGGCCTGAGCAGACCACCTGTACTATGCGAGGCTCTCAGGCAAGAGCTGCTTGCGTGACTTTGATGATAGCAAAATAAAGCATTTTTGTCCTGAGCCTAAGCATATTTGTTCATGTTCTTAAAACTCAAAGATCACGTTATCATGGGGAAAGTTCTACCTCAAATGTGCCGATTCCAGATTGTGGGGCAAGATCTACTCATTCAGGTCTATTTCTGGGATTTATTCTGGCCTCTTCTACATGAGGGGCACTGCTTATCCAAAGGCTCTTCGGATTTACCGGTATAATATGATGTCGCCGGGAATAGGGGTTATTTCTTGGGTCTCAGCAAACTCAATTTGACAAGCTGTTCCCTTCCCAGGAGCAGATATTGGTGGGCAGGAAGATGCTTATGAAGGTCTCAAGTGATTACTGTCTTATCATTAGGCTGAACTTAGGGACTGACAAGTTATTTTAATGGAAATGGAATCAGAAATAAAAGGAGTTGAAGAAGTATTTTTCACTAAAGTTTATTCAAGGTCCAGATTAATTAAATGTTGAGAAAGGACGACGTTTTGGGAGAGAGCACATGCAATAGGAAGAACATACCATTTTTACAGGATTCTGAAAAGTTACTTATTCTTTCATTTAGTCAACTTTCAATATCAGTGGCTTGGGGCTGAAGGAACCATTGAATCCTGCTGTGTTGCAGAAATAAAAAGAAGCCAGCTTGAGCTTGTGTTTCAAAATGCAAGACCATGAAATTACTGGAGCTCTGCCTATTATAAATTTGGTGTAGGAAAGTAGGTTGTATCCTTGGACACAGTCCACTATATTTACAATTAGAATGCTAGAAATGCAAGGAATTAAAGTGGCGCATGTGTGCACAAGTGTGTATCAGCAGGTCAACAAGAATATTTGGTATGATGGAAAGAGACATCAAATGATATTAAAATATATGACTGGAATGTTAATGTGTACAAAGGAAATTTGAGGATTACCTAGGGATTAGAAGGTACTGTTGTAAAAATCTACCCATGTGTTTAATTTGTCATTCAAAGAGAAATGTCAGTTCATTTTGCATCAATAACAAAAAAAGGTTTTCCCAGGTATGGAGGTCAAAGGGCCACAATGTCTTTTTGTGGTAGTCAGTCTGCAAAGATGGCAGTCATCAATTTTCCCCTACCTTTTTGCAGACTCTTTTCCTCACATGAATAGCTGGAATCTAGTCCTTCCATTAAGTTGGGGACATTGTCACGGTTGGCTTGATTCTATTTGGTGAAAGTAAAGTCATTGAATTCCCCAGGTGAGGTCATAAAAGGTCTGTGGCTTCTTCCTGGGTCTCTTATAATGCTTGATGTTGGGTCAATTATTTTTACAATCTACTGCCATGGGGTGAGAAGTCTGAGTGACACGGAAGGGCCATGTGTGCATCGTGTGATCATTAACTCGACTTGAGCTCCCAGCCTGCAGTCAGTGCTGACTACCAGCTCTGTGAATGAGCCACCTCTTTGTCCACCCCAAAAGGCTCCACAGACAACTCTAGACAGCATCTGCCTGAAGTCTCATTAGATGCAAGTAAGAGCTGCTAGCTGTGCCACATCAACCCACAAAACTCTGAGAGAAAATAACAAGTTTTTGCTGAAAGGCATAACTTTGGGGGTGGTTTTGTACCTAGCAATAAATAACCACGGAGTTTCTTAATGTATTACTTACACAAATTTCTGTCAGTTCACAGTAGGTGGATTCTAAACAATTATAATGAAATGAATAGATGCTGGAGATACAAAAAATTGAAAACACAGAGTTTTGCCACTGTTCACGTTCCTGCATCCCCTACTTCATTGGATAACACCATCCTCAGTAGTGAATTCAGAGTGAATTCAGACGTGGTACTCTCATGTATTCGTTTGATGATCCTAATTAATACTGGAATTCATACTGAGAATCAAAAGCTGCTTTAGAGATCACATTTTATTTTGCGATCCTGCTTGCATTGTCTAAACAATGTTGACAGCTTGTACTCCAAGTTCTTCCTATAACTCTGTCGAATCTGTAGAGTAAACTATGCAGATTGGGAGTCACCCACCTTCATGGGTGCTAAAGGATCAACGTAAGTTTCAGCGACCTACCAGGTAGTTAGCAGTTTATGTTGAAGTGGCTCAACCAGAAATAAGCTCCCTCATTTCTCAGAGAGAGTAGGAGGATTATACAAGCAGGGGAAAAGGCTTTTCACACATTTCAGGATTGAGATGAAGGTAAAATCACTTTTTCAGAATTTCCTCATCCTGTGTTGCTGAATGACTGAATGAGTTCAAAATATGTATTACAGAGTTACAGCAAACTTGTCATTTTTTTAGCCGACATTATAGGTAGTTATCTCCAGTCTGATAATCTGTGCCTGACATAGGGTAGTGTACGATTAGAAATGGGAGAGTGAGGGACCTCAGATATAGTAAAGATATAGCTCAATTTAATTCAGGTAAGGTCCTGATATTTTGAGGCTTTCTGTGGAGCTATTATTGAGTTTTTCTGAGTTCTGTTACAGCTAACATTTTTACAGGTGGACAATTAAGAAACAAAGCTATTAAAAAAAACCAGGAAGCAGGATTTTTCTTCTCATGATATTATATTATTCTATGAGTAACAGTTTTTCTCTAAGGGCCCCAGGACAGGGATACGCATAAGAAAAAAAAACCCTGTAATATCCTACGTGCTGGGAGACTGAGGCAGGAGGGTGACAAATTCAAGCCTACCCTGGGTAATTTAGGATACTCAGTGAGATCCTGTCTCAAAAAAAAAAAAAAAAAAAAAAAAGGGCTGTAGGATGTAGTGTGTGTGAGAGACCTGGGTTCAATCCCAGGGCCGAGGAGTAGCACCTGCACGCACCACCCTCTAGGGGGAGCTCAAAGCTTTCTCTGCCCACGTCCCAGCGCCACCCTCTATCCATCACAGCCCTTCGGCTGCTCTTCTGACTGCCCGGCCAGAGCTTTCTGCTCATACCACGTTACCTTTTATCATTATCGTCACTATCTTGCTCACCATAACGTATTTTCCTTTGTGGGAAAACGTGTTCACTTCTAACGGATAAAGGAGCTATTTAGTTAAGCCCCCACTCTGCATTCCTGCGCTTTGGAATCAGTGTGAACCTGTTTGTGTGAATACAGGCGGCTCTGCACACCCGAGGTCTCCATCCAGCGACACAACCCACGCTGGGTAGACAGCATTGGAAAAAACTGTATAGAGCATGTGCAGACACTTTGGGGTCATTCCTCGCTGAGCACCACGATCGACCAGGTCTTTACACAGCATGTGCCTTGTATTAAAGCTCGTAAATAATCTACAGATGATACTAATTATAAGGCAGCATGTGCATAGCTTATATGGAAATACTACCCCATTTTATATATGGGATTTGAATACACGTGGATTGTGGTATCTGAAGAAGGTCTTGAAGCCAATATCTCATGGACAATGAGGGATGACCATATACTCACCTATATTCCATAGATACATCTATACAAACACACAAGTTGTCCAGAAAGATCCATTTCTCTTGTATAACTCAGAAGTGATACAAAGTTATTTACATATTAAACAAAAATGTGTGCAAAAATTTAGCTGAAAAGCCACTTATTTTTAACTGAGATGCCTTTGGGAGAATTAGAATCCTAGTTGGTAGGTGCTGAATAATTCAAGGAAAGCTGCACATGATTTATGCTCCCTCCATTCCATCACTGCCTGATCTACAAATAGTTTGAAAAATGATATGGTCTGATGGATTTTTTTTTCCTGACAAATAACAGAGTTTTATGTTT
This sequence comes from Hystrix cristata, assembly GCA_004026905.1. Taxonomy (NCBI): domain Eukaryota; kingdom Metazoa; phylum Chordata; class Mammalia; order Rodentia; family Hystricidae; genus Hystrix; species Hystrix cristata. The sequence goes on along the minus strand of PVJO010003694.1, from coordinate 59,340 downwards.
CTATAATTATCTTGAAACATTTTAGTGTTACAACCCAAAATCATGTCAGAGCAACGGAAGTGGATTTACAACAAAATTCCAAAACAGCAGTAATCATTGATGGGCACTTGACTATCTATGTCGAGAAAGAGCAAGTTCGTAGAAGCTTATATTTCAGTAGCTGAGCTCAGTTTACCTCAGGAAAATGTACAAAAAGATAGCATGACTGGATTTTGCCTAGCGAGCCCTCTGCTGGGCAGAGGCAGCAAATCCTGGTGTTACATATTTGGAACAAACACATTACAACTTTGAATTTTAACTTGTCCATTATTTATGTGATTTGGGAAAACCTCGAACTCAACATTTTCCATAGACTTATCAACAAATTATGCTCTGTCTTATTACTTTGGCGCTGATTATATTTTAGTAAAAGTCATATATCCTTATTTTATTGAATCTGTAAAACCCTTATGTAAAGCGATGATTGTTTTCATAAGAAGAAAGAAACTTAAGGTCAGAGAAGCTAAAAAAAACCTTTCAATCCTACATCTGAAGAATCAGAATGCGCTTCTGGGGTCTCCGAGTCTGAATTCCATGATTTTGTTGTAACTACAATTTTTTCTAACTAATCAAGACTTTATGATGAGACGCTTTGCTACTTAAATGTATTGTAAAAATAAGTTAGTGTTTTATCTTTTTGGGGTACAGGTTACATGTTTTTGGGTCAAGTAATTAAACGCACCATCTTAGACAATGTCTTTCTGACATTCCTAGCGGCTACTTTGTGGGAAGGATAAGAGTGAGACGGAAAGTATGCAAGCTCCGCCCCGAAACGGAGATCTGCACGCTGGACAGTGACGTCTTCCTCTGTGCAGCGCGAGTATCCGCGACGCCGAGTTGTTCGCGGTGATGCCTGATGCTGATGTCGCGGACAATCTTTAGGCTTAAAACCATCACCAGGATGTTACTTAACTAGGTGATCGTGAGTTTACACCAGAGCTCCAGGTTTTTAAAGAGCCGGGATGACCCAAGCACTAGCTTGGCTTACTGTTCGAGGGCATAAGGAATTTCTTTCTGTGCATGCCAGAAGAAAACAACTTGAAACTCTTTAAACTGCACACGCACACACAATCAAACACACACAATCACACAGTATTTAAAGAGACATTTAAAAACATAGCTGAGAGTAAAAGGGTGTTTCTTAGGTGCTAGGAGAGAAAGGAAAGACTGCTGGAAAACACTGAAATCATGTGGGAGAAGCTGCTGCAGCATGTCGGAGGGCAGGTGGAGGCAAGAGGCTCGGCGGTTGGAAGAGGCGAAGATCGGTAACCCAGAACAGTGGCTCTGTTTTTGTCGATTTCCTTTTTAGAGTGTATGTTTGTGATGCATAATCATTTTATTCATCTTGAGGAGCTGGTACATATACACGCTGCATCTCAATCATCCTTACTTTCCCAGCCCTCCCAGTCTGGGTGAGTCTTAATAGGGACTATTTTGTCTTGCAGGAGCGGATATTTGACGATATCTGGAAACATTTTATTTGGCTACCATGGTAGGAGTGGTATAGCAAGGGTGGTGTTAATGGTATCAGGTGGGTAGAAGGAGAACGTTCTGCGGAATATCCTACAAAGCCCAAGGAAGCTGGCCCAAGCAAAGAAATATGTGACGAGGTGATTTTATGCCTATAGGAAGAGTTTGTTCAAGAGGAGTGGAAATTTAGTTGAGAGTTCCCCTCCAAAGAAATTCTTATTCCTAGGAGTTTTGTACTTATATTGGAAGGAAAAAAATCCTAAAATTTGGCAAGGAAATATTTTTTCTTTTCTTCTATGCCTTGAATATGGGGCAAAAAATTTCGTTCCATTCTAAGCAATCTCTCAATTTGTGGTTTGTATTTATCAACTGTACATCTAGGGTTTTAAATATTTGGAAAATAAAAGGAGCACCAATTGTGGCTAAATGGTACCTTTGAGTTTTCCTATAGAAATGAAGACAAAATCTCTGACAGAAAAATTTCTTAATCTATGTTCTGATAGAATCTTCACAGAAAAGCAAGAAAAGCAGATAGAATCTAGCTCACAATAAAAACTTTAAAGTTAAAAAAGGTATCAAAAAGGCATTAGTAGGCTCAAGTAACAGTAATAGTAAAGCCTCAAACACTTGCTATAATAAGATAACCAAAATTGGAGCACTAAGTTTATAACACCAAAATATTTAAAAAGTAATTAAAATCCTATGAAAATTCAGAGTCCACAAAAAAGAATAAGTGGGGAATCTGCAAAAAGAAACAAATCAAACAATCAAAAATAAAAAATTAAGTCTTTGAGATAAAAAGTCAATCAACAATTTAAATATCAGATTAAATACACGTGAAGAGAGAATAGTGCCATAGGAAAAATTAGCTAAAATATAGCCTGGATGGGGAAGAAACCAATAATGTTGGAAACATAAGAGCTTGAGAAACGTGGGATTTAGAATTCAGCAATTCACAGTCCATAAAATAGGAATTCTTAAAGAAAGACTAGAGAATGTGGGAGAGAAAACCTTTAAAGGTGCTGGAACTTCTGCTTGGCAGTGGTGGATTAGGCTCAAACTCCATGCTGAGTACGACTAAGAGTTTTAAGTGAAGTAGAGGAAAAAGCCTTTCCACAAGGTGTTAGTAATAAATTATTGGGCAGAACTCTCTCCTGAATAAGGTACGCTGGTTACTTGGTAAACCACTGGACAGCGGACATTGCTGATCTGAAGGAGCTGGGAGACAGGCTCACAGTCAGATAATTTTTCAACTGTGCAGGTTGAGTACCCCTAATTTGGAATTATTAGGATCAGAAGCATTTTGAATTTTGAAATAATTGCATGTATGTAATGAGGAATCTTGAGGATAAGACCCCAATCTGAACAAGAAATTCATTTATGTTTCACATATACCTTATAGACAAAGCTTGTGTGTGTTTGAATGTGGGCTGTTACATGAGGTTAGGTGTGGAAATTTCCACTTATGACATCATGTCCGTACTCATAAGTTTCAAATTTTGGACAATTTTGGATTTCATATTTTTAGACTGTGGATACTCCACACACACACACACACAGACACACACACACACACACACACCCCTCATGTATTCATTTCCTCTCTTTGCTTTCAGGCTACTACTGTCATAAACTTTCTTACAAACCTCAAAATATGCTATCGTTATTATTTTTTGTCTAAATAATCTTTTAAAGAGATTTAGGTAATAGGAAAATAACCTTATATGTTACACGTAATTTATATCTTAGCTCCGAACATAAATGTTACCATTTCTAGCGGTTTCATCAAATTAGGGGAAATTATGCCCGTTATTAATCACAAACTTCCACTACGTGGTGGCCCAGGCTGGTCTCTGACTGGTGGTCTTAGGTGATCCTCCTGCCTCAGGGTGAAGTAGCTGGGACTACAATGTCTTGCACAATGAGCTATTCAAATATTTTTCAGCCCACCTTCCATCTCCTTTGCAACTCAAAATTCACTTATACCGTTCTTGACTGACTATATTTGTCCCAAACTCATCAATGTTCTTTTTCACATTTTGGATTCTGTTTTCTTCAATATGCTTTTGCGTAGGTGGCCTCTCTTAATATATCTTTAAATTCGTGAAGATATATTTTCTTCCGTCATATCTAATTCATTACTTATCATTGTACTTTTTGCTTCTACCAGTTTCCTTTGTATCTTTTATATCTCTCATGTCTCTGCTTAACTATGTGAACATACAGGGTCAAGTTATATTATTTTAATGTCCTTGTTTGCTGATCATAACATCTTCATCAGTTTTGGGTCACTTTCAATGAAGTGAATATTTTCATTACTATGAATCATATTTTTCTGGTAATCTTTGATTGAAGCCAGACTTTTTATCTTGTTGAGTGCTGAATAAATTATTTATATTTCTATAAGTCTTCATCAGTTTTGTCCTGAGAAGCTATTATTTTAAAACACGTTGATTCTTTGGGTCTTACACATGATTTATTAGACATGTCCAGAGCTATATTCAGTCTGGACTTAATTCTACTGAGAAAAAAACACAAATGTTCCACTGATAGGAACATTGCAAGAACAGATAATGGGAACAGTTTCTGCTTTCAACCCTGTGTGAGTACTGAACCTCCCGTGCCATTTGCTCATGGAACCGTGCTGGTCCATATCCTGCTCAGTGCCCCAGGAAGACCTAGCTCATCGCTGTTGGAGTTCTGCGTCTTGGAATGGCAGCCCCTGCTGTATTCCTGGATCGTCTGCACTGTCTCCTCAACTCAGGTAGTGTCCTGAGCTCCTTCTGGATTTTCTATCTCAAGGCTGGGACTTAGTTGCATCTTTCTCAAAGAATAGTTTCCTCAAATGTGACGTTCAGTGTTTCATATACTGTTGTTGCGTATAATTTGTCCTTTTTTCCCTTCGTGCAAGAGGTCGTGTCTGAGTCCTTTAGAGAAAATGGAATCGCTGTCACATTTGAATGATCTTTTAGAGATGATTGTGTAGGTTGTCTCCCGTTCCCTCCTGACCCAAACGGGACACGGAGAACACATTTTTGCATGCTCCTTTATAGACTACTTTAAGAATTTTAGGGGAAAATTACTTGCATTTCCCAAATCCGAATCATTGGATTGTAAGATACCTGCACAGTTACAGTTGTGTTTTGCTGTCAGACTGTTCTCAGTAATGCCTGTGGAAATTGCTCTTCATGAATTGTCGCCCAAGATTCCTGGTTTCCCCAGACTATGTATGATATTTGGCACATCCAAACTTTCTAATTGTTGCCATTGCCCTGGGAATGGTCTCTTCTGTTTTAGTTGGAACATTTTAAATTCATTATTCTAGGTATTTTTGTGGCTCTTTAAGAATCTATCTTTCAACAATTCCAGAAAAATTTCCACCATTATCTTTTAAGTGTTCACATCTTTTACAGTTCTAAAAAATTTCTCACCATAGTCTTCTAAACTACATTTTCTTTACATTTTTTTGATTCTGGAAATTTAGTTTGACTAATTTTGATGAACTTTTTCTATCTTTCATATTTCCCACTTGTTCTTTTACATTTTTTATTTAATCACTTGTTTTACTCTTTATCTCTCTCTGGGAACTGTTTTCCAGGTAACTAACTTACCAACATTTTCTGCTATTTAACTTGCCCATTGATTTATTTTTAATCCATTTTAAATGACTGTTTTTTATTTCTATATATAATTTTACTTGGTTATTTAAAATATACTACTGCTCTTTTTACATTTTGCCTTTGCTATTGCAATGGGATTTTCTTTCGTTATTAGTATATTTATATTACTTTGAAATAGCTAGTTGATGTTTTTCTAGTTCTTGGGGTTCACATTTCTATATTTGTTTTAACCTAGCCTCAGAGATGCTTTTCCTCCTGCTATTGACTTACAATAATACAATAGCTTGTGGCTGGGGCACGTGTGCCCTGGTGTCATGCTGGTACTTTTGGTTGTGTAAAGGGCCCTGCAGAGAATGAGGATTACTTTTCCTGTGCTAAGATCCCGCAGTCATCGTCATGCTGGACACACGCTTGTGCTACTTTATTACCTTTGATTCTCACACCTGGCAGGTAGTGTAGACTCAGACCATCCTGTTAGGACCCGCTACAGGCTGCTGTTTGGTATTCTGGGTCATTCCTCTCAGGACTCCAGGGGAATGGTACATGCCATCGCTCCTGCCCATTTCTACTTTCCATTTCAATATCCTACCTTCTGTTTCATAAAGAGCATGACCTTTGATGGTGCCTAAATTCATGCAAGGAACTCAGTTTCAATTTCCAGTGGTATTATGACTTGTCTCGCTAAGGGCAGCAGAAGCCACATCAAAGCCCTTTAAATCCATCATCTGGTTGAATATTTCTTCAGTCAGAACATTAACCATTGTGACTGCGTTTTCTCCATGAAAGGGTAACAAAGCATTCGAAGATTTCTTGAGCCATCAAAGAGACAAACTGAATTGAGAAATGTTATGTTACCTTGTAAGTACACTGAATGTTAACGTGAACTTGGAACCCACCGAATTGTGGCTTATAATCACACTAGTGGTTTAAATATGGAATCAACTTCAAAAGGCATTAAAAGAAGTATTTATGAAAAAACATCTTGGCCATATATAAGTTCTTTTCAACTATTGTTTTAAATAATCCTTAAAACCACCTCAGAAAATTTCTCAGGTCCTTATCTCTATTCCAAAGTGGAGAAATTGAGTTTAAAATACTTAAACATTCTTGTAAAAAGTCATATAAATGGTAAGTTTTTACATTATGAGGCTAGTCAGATTAATCTCTGTACATGCAGGTCACTAACTTTCAAGTGCATAACAATTACCAGGGTGTTTTTTTCAAAATATGTATTTTCAGGCCCTAATGTTTGACATTGTGGTTCCGCATTTCCTAGATACGGCTCAGAGTGTACATGATTTTAAAAATGTCTAATGGAACCAGAAAAGTATATGATACTGAGAGATTCTACACTACACTGGGATTAAACGATATTTGGATATGAGAAGAGGTAAGAAATAAGACAGACTATATGTTAATCTCAAAAAAATTGCCAATTCTCAATAAATCTATTATGATCAAGTAGTGTCAATTTCAGGGGGAAAAAAAAGACAACAGCATTTGGAAGGACTCCATCTTTCTATTGCTAACTCCTGTCCCAGTAAAACAATCATCTTCGGGAACCGGGTCACATACAGATCACCTGATGTCATTCTTGCTATGCAAGTAAAGAGACTATCCCAATTTTCCAAAAATTGAATCATTTACCAAAAAACTATTAATTATAGAACTAGGGTAACTTTCTCAGTTTATTTTAATTGTAAGCAGTAGTTGTTGTAGTATCCTGAAAGACGACTCCAGAGATATCCAGGTCCAAAATCCAGGTCCAAATTCTTACAGCCTGTGACTGTTCCCTTACTTGACAAAGGAGATGATGCATCCGAGATTAAACTAAGGCTACTGAGATAGGTCGATTATCCTGGACTGTCTGATGGGCCTTAAATAGTATCATAAAACACCCTCTAAGAGGGAGGCATGGTTGGGCTCCACGGCTCATGCCTGTAATCCTAGAATTACAGAAACTGGGACAGAAGGCTGGCAAGTTCAATCTCCAATGGGCAATTTGGTGACACCCTATCTCAAAATTTAAAAAAATAAAAGGGCTGCAGATGTAGTTAGTGATAGAGTATCCCTGGGTTCAGTTTCCAGTACTGCAAAAATAATAAAATGAAATGATTAAAAAGAGAGGGGGTGAGGATTTACTATGGAGGAGATGATGCCCTGGTGGCAGGACAGAGGCAGGAGGAGGTACAGATGTGACTCCACGACTTGGAGACAAGAGTGATCACGAAACAAGGGCCTCAAAGAACGAAGTTGTGGATGGCAGGAAGGAGCGGAAGTGCCTTCTGGGGCCTCCGAGGGAGAGCCGGCCTGCGGGCAGGGGACCACTTGACCTCCGGACCTGTGTGGGCTGAAGCCGTCACACCACCTAGGTAGCTTCTTAGGGCAGCAATGAGAAATTACTACAGAGCAAAAGAGGCTTCTGTGATAAGAGACTTTCCATATGCTGGAATAAACTTTATCAGAGACATGATTTAAATAGCTTTCAAAACTGATCTGGAATATATAATGAGATGTACTCCAAAGGGTAATGGTGCTATTTTTTTTCAATCCATTTAAAACATTTAATTCCAATGAATGTTTTTTGTGGTGTTTCTTGTCATGGATTTTCCAAAACAAGTCTATACCTCACACAGAAAAATAAATCTGGGAGTACAAGTAAGACAAAATTAAAAGAAGACTAAATTGAGGTAGAGAGTGAGAAGAGGGGATGTGACTTACATTGCCAAATATGAAAATGTCTTGTAAAGATAAAATAATTTTTTAAAAGCCTCGAATTCTTATAGTACTATGCCAAGGCAAGGATGTCTTTCTCAACGGGACTAGATTTTGATAGGCCAGCAGCAACCCCGTGTACACTAGCACCTGACAAGTGTAACATTTCAAATGAAAGAGAAATTGTGAATTATTCAGTGTATCATGCTGGGACAATTGGTTATCTCTGGGAATAAATGATAGATTTTTATGCCAAAATAAATTGCAGAAAGATTAAAAATGAAACACAAATATAGATAACAAATAAGTAAAGAAACTTTCTATAAATGAAATCACGGGCAGAAATCATATTAAGTTTGATATATTTGACCACCAAAATTTAAAAATATTTGTGTCTCAAAAACTAGGCCAAAATAAGCAAAATTAAAGAAATAAAGAAAGATTCAAAAAGATATTTGAAAATTTGATGGTAAAATGCAGCTTTTTGTTTTACTATGTAAGAATCATGTTCATCTATTAATAATCAACAGATTGAAAAATCTAATAAAAATGAGGAAAGGACAGAAGCAGATCATTCAGTAAAAATGTACAGATGGCTATTAAACTTTAAGAAAAGAATCAGTTTCATTTAGAACAAAAATGCAAATTTAAACAGGACAGGTTTATTTTGCCTCCCCAACTGGCAAAGATGGAGAAGGGGCGTATAATACCCAGTGTGGTAATGAATATAAACTAGTTTGTACTATGAACACAGAGCAAGAGCCAACACTGAAAACGGTATTTCAAGAAATCTCTGCTCTGCTTTTCTGGCGGGGCTGTTCACTCCTCTATTTGGTCAGCGGCTGTTAGGAAGTCTCTCCCTTCCAGGCAGTGTGACGGAGGAGCTCAAACCACCCTGTGAGTGGCTGTCTGTGTGGATGGCGGGCAGAGAAGCAAGTGCAACTATTTTACAACCCAGAGTGAGCTCATTGTTTAAGAAAGATGACCGGAAGGAGACGGCTTTCCCAGGGAGGAGGAAGCACAGAGAAGTGGGGGTAGCTGGGCATAGGGAGGGAACTACGTGTACAGGTTCAGTTTAACGTGGCTGCAGCATCCCTGCGGTTGTATTTGCCTTGATGGCCCTGAGTAACCCTGGGCAGCCTGCCCTGCTTAGTTTCCCAGGTCCCTAGGAGAGGGCAGAGCTGTCAGAGTGGGGTGGCACTTAATGGGCCCTCAGGAATGTCTGACACTTACTGTAGCTTGAGATAAACCGTGTGTGCTCCAGCTGGGAGGAAGTCACTTTCTTCCTGACGACTTTAGAAGCCCTGTCTACAGACCCGAAGTGGGGGAGTCCCCCCGGTCCTGACATCAAGTGCATGCTGCTGTTATTAAATCGCACGCAGGGCAGTCTGGGCGTGGCGGCCCGTTTCTGCAGCTTCATGACACACTCGGGTCAGTTCTCATGTCCTGGGATTAGGCTGTCCCAGCGCGGGAACCGTCATCATTTCATAGGAGCAAAGCTCAGATTTCCAGGCAGGACTTCGGTGCCCATCATGGGGAGTCTGGCCAGGAGTGTCACAGCGTTCGTGCTTGCCAAGCTTTGGAGATTGGTCTTACGTTCTCCAGGTCCTGAGACCCTTCTGAAAGTTTTCAGCAGAACAGTGGTAAGATCTTGCAATGTAAAGAGAAGAGCCAAAATGAGACGAGATCGGCGTATTCCGTCTGCAAGGAAGTGTCAACAATCGGAAAAGTCCCTCTGTTCCTTTGCAAACTCGTGCCCTTCCATTTGCTTACTTATTAATTGTTTACTAAATGAGGACTACTGAGATCTCACTGGTCGTACTGGCCAGTGAGCAGGTGTCCTGGGGACACATGCAGGCACGGCTTGGGTAAACCGAGCTCTACAGGGGAAGCAGGTAAGCAAACAGATGGCAATCGGAGTTGATCCATGATGTTCAGGTGTACCTGCCTGTGAAGGGAGTGTCAGGCGGGGCTTTTAGAAAGCGTGAGACACAGTCATGACACATTCTTTGTTGTAGTGGCTGCCTGTGTCCAGCAGGGTCTACAATAGGGAAAGATCTATGCTGATCTGTTCCACAGCTTCATCCACAGATATGGGTCTGAATGCCTATGAGCAGGGTCCAGAGGGACCCCTTTCCCTCAGCATCTGATGCCCTGATGTTTTAAGGCCTCGGTAACCTCGGCTGAAGTACGGCTGCCTTTGCATTTTAAATTGTTTGAAGAATTAAATGGTTTTGCTCTATTTCTTCCAGTATTTCATTGGAATCAACTCTAGCTTTGACTACCATTCAAGGTACATTTTAAACAATGACTAAAATTCCCACCCCACCAAATAATAGACTAAAAGAAAACAAAGGAGAGAAAGAATTACGAATTAAAAGAGAGGAGAGGGAGGAACGAGGAGAGGGAGGAACAAGTAGAAGGAGGAAAGGAGAGAGGAAAAGAGAGAGAGAGAGAGAGAGAGAGACAGAGAGCAAGAGAAAGAGAGACAGAGAAAGGAGGAGGGACAGAGGAGAAATAAAGAGGGTCAGGGCTGTTTTACAAACAGCTAGTTGAGATTTTTACTCCCCATTTTCCTTCCCAACACTCAGTTTTCCAGTTGGGTGTTGATTCGACTGCCAAACGGATCCGAATCCCGGAGCTTGCCAGAGCTGAGAAAACAAACTAAGAGGAATGACCGGTGGCCACATACTGCTCCAGCATGACGCCATTCTTCCTGATTATCACGCACACTTTACTTAAACACCATTTCAATTCCTCTTAGTAGGAACAAAATGTCTTGTTCTTTAAGAACAAAAAGGTTCCCTCTCCCCTGCCCTTTGCTAAGTGTGACATGAGGGAGAGGGAGCGATATGGGGTTCCGGGAGAAATGGGGTGCAGGGATGCAGAGAGGAGGAGGAGGAAGACGAGGTGCTGTGTTCCAGCCGGCAATATGGTGGGCTGCAGTCTGGCTGTTTCCCGGGTGGATTTGTGCCCTCTCGTGGTGGCCTTTCTCCTGGAGCATTCTGATGGGACACACGTTGAAAGACTGACATTTCACGGGGTCGTCAGGAAGCAGACTCTTTAACCCGCAGTTACTCTTTTCAGGAGCGAGACCTGGTTGATTTTTGTCTGCCCTGGAGAGCACAGTTCTGAGAGGGAAAAGAAAGAAATTAGTATTTCTCATTAGGAAAGTAAAGGATGAACTTTTTGTCGTTTTGACTACCTCTCATCTGTAAAGTCTTTTCGGATCTGCCAGGTGGAAAAGGTGTCTCGCTCTGCCGAGCCTGAGTATTCCTGTAATTCTCATGCCATCCATCACCTTCCCTTTCTGATTTTATATTGTCAGTGCAGTCTGGGGTATACTGCTCCAGTCCTCCAGGCAAACAGAAAGCGCGTGTAGCTGAGATATTGAAGAAATGTGACGAAGGGACTATTTCCGAGATGTAGATGAGATTAAGAAAACAAACTAAAAGTGATACTGAGTTACCCAAGGACAAACCAGAGCACGAACCCATTATTATCCTCTACCTGGAGGGTAGAGATAGGAAATGGAATTACCGGATTGGGTGAGCGCCAGAAAAGAGTCTGTCCAATTCTTGTAGTGAGGCACATACACAGATGTGTGTATGTGTGTGTGTGTGTGTGTGTGTGTGTGTGTGTGTGTAATGGAGGGGATGATAAGTACCCTGAAATCTCCTCATGAGTTCTGGTTTCTTTCTGGTTCCTGATATTGCCTTATACTGAGTAACACTAATTAGAAATCAAAGGGATGAGGCTTGGAGATGTCAAGGTCAACCTCGGGGTTAGTCCCTGGGGGAAACAGGGTAGAGCCGAGATGCCTAGAGCATGGGTAGGCATGAGGGCTGGCAGACGGAACTCCCCACCATCAGGTATAGTCCTCTGATACATGGAGTGTGTTAGTTAATTCATAATAAAGTTGTTCTTTTCTGTTATTCAGTCAAGCACACTTGTGCAGTCCACAGGGAAAGAATGAGGATGAGGGGAAATGGGATACAGCCTTTTGTATAGCTCTTGAACACTATGATTGCATTATAATATAATTATGATTATTATCCCTACTAATAAACTGTGAGACAAGTAAAGAAAAGACCCTTTCTTGATTTATTTATTTCCTATAACCTACCTCCCAACAGGATCTTGGTCAGAGAGGTACTTTCAAAAATTTAGAAAGAAGCAGCATTTATAGAGAAACAAGGTCTTAATTTAGCATCAATAAAAGCTTCTACTACCAGTGTGTCCTCTTGGAGATATTTCTCTAGCGCGATGTCAAATGCAATATGACAATAAAACTCTGCAGGAACATTTTGATGATGTAGCCATGCTTGTTAAAGAGAATTCTGAAGGACACTTGAGTCTATGTAATGTGAAGACATTTTCCAGCAGAGTAAAACATAATACATGTGAAGTTAGAGGAAAAGAAAGAAAGCTACTGTTGAAACCTTTGAAATAGACATGCAAGAAATATGTATTTGCATATTTATTCTGGACAACACATCTCGCATTCGTATCATAAAACAATCTTAGTAATACTACACTACAAGTAGTTTCAAAATGTTTTCATAAAGATTAACTTATTTGGGAAAGAAAGTTAACTTAGATCTCTGTTGACAAACTCGCTTGACGGCTCTGGAAGAGGTAGGGAAACACCCTTGTTTGATTGTGTGGGGAAAAATAGCTCATTAAACGATTTCAGAGAGAAGACAGTAGGAGCCATAGAGGTGAAGCTAGTAATGAATTTGAATCGGGCCATAATCATGACTGGTAAAGACAATTCCTAAATGTCACATTGCGCAGTCATCGGTGGGTAACAGAGACAAAGGAGCTCGGACCTGAGCCCAAACACGTAGTCAGCAAAACAGCGCTCCCGTAACAAACAGATCGACAGAAATTGCTCTGATTAGGTACAAAGATTCACTTGGGAAAATGTATCTCTGATTACCAGGGTAGTAGTGCACCCGCATGAGAATAACGAGCCAGAAAATGAATACAGTGGACAAGCAGGATGAGTACAGTTGTCACTGGTGGTGACGTCTTACAGGTGGCTGTCATCTATGCCAGGGCCACACAGTATGTATGGACTAAGCAAAGCTGACTGCGTGCATGTCATGCCGTAAAGCTGCAACTAGTAGTTGCTGGCCGCTGTGGCTGGAACGCACAATTGATACCAGAGAACAAACTCACTTTCCTGGTGTTTGATTCGACTGTGCTCAACCCTGAGGGATTTCGAATCTCTTGCAAGTTCCACTTAGAGAAACCCTCTATTTATTTTCCACTTTGATTCATCTTCATCAGCATTAGTCAGAGATGAAAGGCTATGAAACAAAAGATCCATTTGGATAGATAAAACAACACCTCTCCCACTCAATACTCAATTTCCTGGGAAATAATTTACGCGCAGCACGGGTGCCGATGGGCACACACTAGACGGAAAAAGTAAACTACCTTAAAAGTCATCTACACTCTGTTGAGTCTGTCTGGACTATTTGAGGATGCTGCTTTCTCCCTGTTTTTGTCTGGCCCTGAAGACAGCCTTATTAATAAGGGCACCCATGTGAAAAATTGATTATTGCAATTGGCTCTAGAAAGAAATAAATGTAGAATCAATTTTTAACAATGTTTTTATATTGAGATAATTATAAACTCATGTGTAGTCATAAGAAATAATACAGAGGAATTCCATATACCCGTTAGCAAGTTTTCTCTGATGACATTTCCAAAACTCTCTCATAACCAGGACAATGATGTGATATCATCCAGTATGTAAGTAAGACTTCTACAGTTTTATTGGCACCTACTTCGTGTGTGTGCACGCGCATGTGTGTGGTGGGTGTGAGAATTTAATTCTGTACAATTACATCACAATCAAGATACAAAACGATTCTGTCGCTGCAGGGAACCCTCTTGTTTCCCTTTTATAACCAAACCCACCCGCCTCCTTCCGCCTCTCCATTCCCATCCCTAACTCCAAGCAACCAGGTGGAGCTGGAGGTACCATTAGAGCCGTGATAGCATATATGATAAATAGAACACGAGATATTTCCAAAATCTGACAGCATCCAATTCTAAGACAGGTCTGACTTTTGATCAGGAATTTTGACTGGTATTATCTCTTCACATGATACTCATGGAAGGGAGACGGGGGAGTTTCTGAAAGTATAGTGGAACGATCAAGACTGAAAGAAACAGCTGGGGATAAAGCTCAGTGGTAGAGAGCTTGCTCAGCATGCGTGAGCTCTTAGTTTGATTCCTCGCACCACCAAAAAAAAAAAAAAAAAAAAGAAAGAAAAAGAAAAAGAAAAAGACGTCTGTGCACCTTTCCTGCGTAGTGCGTCAGGCACGGCTCGGAAGACTTGGGAAGGGAACTTCTGACGCATGCGCATGTTATGTCAGGCAACCCTTAATTCTAACAAGCTGGAATAAAACATCCCTGGGAGTTCATCTTTTGAAAGCAATGGAGTCTCACTTTTTGAGTTCAACTAGATCTAGTTAATGATAAAATTGTGCATCAGATGTCTAAAGTTAAACAGCAAAGACATATTTGCATTTTGTTACCTTTTCTGAATCAAAGTAAATCACCTTTTTTGAACATTAATAATTTGTTTTCACGTTGTTTTCTTTTTTAAAATGTCTGGAGGTTTCTATATCTGTGTATATTTGTAAAATAAGCTCAAAAATATTACTAAGCACAGTTATTTCAGGGAATTTAAAACATTTTCTGCTACTGGGTCTCTTTTTAACTCCCAGGAAATCATAGAAAAAGGAGAAGCCAAACAGATTCATGTGAATATTCATAACCTGATATGATTATAATTCACCAAGGACAATAGCAAAAGGATGTGTTTTATAGAGCTGCTAACCAAGTACCGGCCATTTAAAAGGCTGGGAATGAGTTCTCCACAATATCATCTCACCAGATGTCCTTGGAGAAGATATTGCTTCTTGAATCCCTCTTCTGGGAGCTAAGCTGATCATGTTACTGCCCTCCAGGATACTCCAAAAAATGGAAAATAATCAGACCAGAGTATCGTGGAACTGAAGGGCTGGGAATGGGCATGAGGACCTTGGACATTCGATGGTTAATGAATGTTTTCTGTTCACAGAATAGATCATTTGCAGGTCCACAGGTTATGGTAGATTATTTCCAGGTCCTTTGGTTATGCCCTCTCCTGTGCTTATTTTCCATATTCTTCAATTCTATCAATAGCAGGAAGCACAGCAACTCATACGCAGCCTGCTGCAAATTAGGGCATTTCTATCTACTCCACAGTATTTCCGTGTATTAAGATAGATTAAACATCCCTGTAAACATCAGTACTTAATCTTAGTTGTGGTGATTGAGAGCTTGCACTGGGCCTGGACTGTATTATGATTTACTGTGAAATTCCTTTCCTGAGACAGGCACTGTAGTGTGGTCTTTAAGACTGGCAGCATGAAAAGTGTACAAAGTGATCTGCCACTTCCTGGCATTAGCACCTGCAGCAATTTACTTAACTGTGCTCAAGTTGAAGAGTTACAATGCTGATCTTACGGAAACCTGTGAATATGGAATAAAACAAGGCACACAAACACATTAAGAATATAGTATGCATAAAGTAACTGAGCATAGTAATCACTTTCTGAAAGCTGTTCGTATACTCAAAGTAGCCTCTTTCTTCAAATAAGTTCCCTCTAAAATAAGATAAATCCGCTCATAATATTTTCCTTAAATATTTTTCTCAGCCCATAGCTAGAAAGAAACTGCCTACAGCAGTTTATGCAGGTGTAGAAAAGGGAATGATCTCCTTTCTTGCTTCATCCTAAACAGTCACGGCCAACATCCCTACATGGAAGGTTAGGGATGACCTAACCGTAAGAGAAGAGCATTATAAATTTATATAATCGTGGCTTCAGGGGACCTGGCAGCCTTGAGATTGAAGCCCAGGATACCCAAGATGAGCTATCCATTTTTATGGTTGGTTCAGTGAGAAATGGTTGGTTTGGTAAAATATGATTGGACAAAGAGGGTACGATCAGATGCTTATAGGCTGAGTAGGGAGAGGCCTGCCTGTTCAGAAGCTCTGTGTCCTCTCTGGTGAGCATTCCTTCCTGGCCGGTGTGTGGCAGGACCTCGTCTGAAATGGCAGTATTATAATCTACTATCAACAAACTAGGTCAGAGAATTTCATGATGGCCAGTTCCAAGACGGAAAGGTGGAGGGAGATTAGAGTAACACATTTAGGTGTAATCCTGTGCAGAAAAGCAACTCTCATTTCTGTGATCACCTAGGGCAAGAGAACTTCTTGTTTCTGTGGCTTATCTTGTTGGGCAGAAGGAAGAGCAGGAGACAGGGAGACAGGAGCAGGTCAGAGAAAAACTTGGCTTCTTGGGTTGCTTTGAGGCCTTTCTACTGGGGTACTGTTTACTGAGCCCCAACCTCAGGCTGCTAGAACACAGCCACTGGTTGGTAATTTGATGAGCCCAGTGAGAAGGTGGAAAGCAGCAGTTGTGGTTGGGTAGGAGGCAAAGTCACGTGTTTATAGATACTTGTATCTTGACATGTGGTTCAGAAGCGGCATTTCTTTGATTTAACATATTGGGAAGAGAAGGGAGATTCATTTCCTTAGCAAAAGAACTATAGACTTGTGCGTGAATGTATTGACTGCCTGTTAATTATTTAGCAATAGCAACTTGAGACTTTGAGAAAAAAACAAAACAAAAGTCTCCAAATCAGTAGCCTGGTAGGAATGTGTGGCATTGTTAAGGCAGGCTGGCTTATAGGTTGTGTAGAACTACAACTGGACAAATAATATGATCTGATGCTTATAGACTGAGTAGAGAAAAGGCCTGCCTCTGCAGAGGAGGGCATCACTTGTGTCTGGGAATTCACAGTAGACATCTCTTCCTTGTCACCAATATGAGGAAAAAGTGTTTTATGTCATCTGTTACTCCTGTTACTGTTGAAAGATTTTCCAGGGAAAAGTCTGCAAAGTTTCTGCTCAAATACTAGGAAGAAACCAAATTTAGTACAATAGCATTGCTAAGAGTTTATGCTAATTGTCTTAGTTACATTCTCCTTGCTGAGACACAATCCCCAATACCCACAAATTAAAAGGAGGACAGGTTTACTTTGGCTCACAGTTTGTAGAGGTTCCTGTCCACAGTCTGCTGGCTCCCAGACAAGCCAGCACGGCAGAGGAGCAACAGCTCATAGCATGGTGGCAGGAAGCAGAGAGAATCAGGGGACAGACACAATCTCTTCTCGGCCACATCCCCCCGACCCACCTCTTCTAATCAGGCTTCACCTTCCAACATCTTATTTTGCTATAAACTCATTAGTGGACTAATCCACTAATGAGTATCACACACCCATAATCCAAACGCCTCCTCGAAGTCCCACCTTTGAGCCCGTGAGGCTTTGGGGGGACACAGAAACATAAATGATTACACTAATCATATATGCCACTGGTCCAGAAATACAAAGTCTTTCATTGCCTGAGATCTAATGTCTCATGCTTTTTCTAAACATATCACAATAACCAGAGCTTTTAGGTTAAATGGAGATGGAGGAATACAAAATATTTGATTTTCATGAGTCATTGAAATAATAACTGGGGGAATAAAATTTTTATATTCACAAGTAGAGTATCTTCTTCTTCTTTTTTTTTTTTTTTACAAGTAGAGTATCTTCTGATGAGCTTTTTTGTTTCTAACCTAAATTTTACTTTTACTCACTAACTGTGTCCTTTACAACAGCCCTTTAAGGTATTTCATTTCTTTTCCAGAGAGGAAATTGAGTTGGTAGGAAGAAGGGTTTAAGTGACTCACAAAAAGGCAAAACTAGTTAGGTCAAAAGCAGATTTGAAGTCTCAGGATTCTTATTCTTATTGCTCAACATTAAGGTTTGGTTTTCCTTTCATTACTGTTGTGGTGGACTTATTAGTGTAGTCAGCTTGCGCCAGAATGCCCAGCTGGACTGAACTGGTGTGGTTTTGAGCGTAGAGGATCCACCTGGGGTTTGTTTCCGACAGGACATAAAGAAGAACAGGATTAGACGATAGTAGCCAGCTGTTTCCCAGGAGAAGCTCTGTCACAGCTGGTTTCTCTGAAGTGAACTTGGCCGTTCTCATCACAGAAGGATCTTGGGGCCTTGCTGTTATGGAGGATGGCTGTTGTTTGCTTCCAGGGAGCTCTGGTCTTCATCTCTGCTGTGAGTGTCGTACCCAGGCTCAAGCATAGATTTCTTCAGCTTTTTAGTGCAGCCATGGATGTATATGAGACAGTGCTGGGGGCTCCCAGCCCTTGATGGGATCTTTTGGGTCTCTAGTGTTCTACACTGGAGATGTACACTGGACAGATGTTCTACACGCTTCCTGCATTTGGCTTGTGTGTGTAAATGTTGTAATTTGTAAATGTCCTGTATTAAATCCGGTCTCTTGCTAACCATTGGCTCTAGAAAAGTAACTGGTACAAAAACCGGTACCAGAGAAGTGGGGTCCTTGCTGTGACATTGCCTGGCCATGTGGTTTCAGGGGCTTTGGAATTAATTTGGAAAGGTTTTCAGAGACCCGCCAAAGAGGAAGTCTTGAGACACTCTAAACTTATCATATGGGAGACTCTGGTCAGAGTGCGGAAAACCAGAGTAACTGATGGAAATGGCGCCGGTTAGGATGAGGCTCGGGAGGCCTCTGTTGGGAAGGACTGTGTTGGCTGCTGGATCCCAGGCGGTATATGTGTGCTCTGGCAGACGTTGGTCTGCATTTTGCTTGTGTTTGGAGATATTCCCTGAGTGGCAGAAAAATTTCAGTGCAGTCCAGTGTTGGGATAGTGGCACTGTTACTAGTGAGAGCTTTTGGCCTGATTTATGTTGGAAATCAAGAGCAGAGAGCCAGCAGGGTGACTTGAAGTGTTTGGCCAGAGGGGAGCTGTGAACAGAGTAGAATGTGGTTGTGAAGAAATAGGACAATGGAAAAATGACCTGAAGCCTTTTACCAGAAGAGAAGAGTGTATTTGGGGTGCAGGAGATCCTTTGGGGCATCACTTAATGTTGCCATGCTCTGTTGTTAAAGTTAATGGAAACCTAAGAGTTTTAAAATTTGAAACCATATTTTTTAATGTGGATGCACTCTATTGGTATATTGTATTTTGTAAACATTATTGTTTTAGTACGAGCAAGAGAGACAGAATGAAGTTGTTGTATATTTATATGTATAGTCGTAGTTTTTGGACACCTGTTTGTAATTAGTGTTGAGCATCCTTTGACTATTTGTTTCTGGTGTGGGAATGAGTGCAATAATTGTGTTGTTAACGTGAATCTGAATAGACTAAGGTATATCAACTCTTTACAAATCTGCCACTGGAGACTGTAGTTTAAAGAAAGGTGTCTGGTTATCAAATTGACTAGAGGTGGATTGTAGTGGACTTATTGTGGTCAGATTGAGCAGGAACCCCCAACTGGACTGAGCTGGTGCGGTTCTGGGTGTAGAGGATCCACCTGAAGTTTACTGCCAACACAGTATAAAGGAGAACGGGAGCAAAAGATAGTACCCGGCTGTTTCCCAGGAGAAGCTCTGTTGCGGCTGGTTCTCCAAAAGGAAACTCAGCTGTTCTTATCACAGGAGGAGCTCGAGGCCTTGCTGTCATTGAGGATGGCTGCTGTTTACTTCAGGGGAGCTCTGGTCTTCATCTCTGCTGTGAGCATCGTATCCTGTCTCCAGTGTAGATTTCTTCAGCCTTTTAGTGCAGACATGGATGTATATGGGACACTGCTGTGGGCTCCCAGCCTTTCATTGCGTCTTTTGGGTCTCCAGTGCATACATAGATGTTTGCAGTCTTCCTGCATTTGGCTTGTGGTTGTGAATGCTGTAACTTGTGAATGTCCTGTATTAAATCTGCTCTCTTGCAAACCATTGACTCTAGAATAGTAACTGGTAGAACTGTACATTGGAACTTGTGTTAAATTCCTAGATTGTGTTACTCTGATGTAAGATTTATTAACAGGTGTACATTATGTACGCTTTTCTGGCTTTTCAAAGAGTAGCACTTGTCTCTAATCACATTTTTTGTCTTCTTCGGGTTTAGAGACTGAGTAGTAGAAGTGCATTTTTAAGTACTCGATCTCACACACCAAAGTACAATATAATAAGCAATATGACCAGTCTTTGTCCGGCCAAAGAAGTTCCCATGCAGGAGCTTCTAAAACATAAGAATTTCCAGAGTGACACACGTCTCTGCTATTCACTCTGCACAACACCTGAATTTACATTAAGAGAATGGTCATGACCGCTTAGCTGTGAGAGACAGAACAGCCACTTGGTTAGAGGGCTGAGACTTTGTACCTTTGGCTACCAGCCTCAATTCCAGCCAGGGGAGAGACACGGGAGACTGAGCTCGAACTCATGATCAGTGACTCAGTCAACCACATCTACACAATGAAGTCCTAAAACTACTGTATATGCCAAGCTTGGGCAGGGTCCTGCTTGGGAACGTCTACAAATGCCAGGAGGATGACACAACCTAGCTCCACAGTGATGGGAAACACTAGTGTTCAGTGGCCATGCTCCCGTACATTGCCCTCTGCATCGCTTCCTCTGGCTGGTCCCAATTTTATCCTTTGTTGGGGAAATAGAACTGTGATTGTAGGTTCAGTGCTTACCTGGAGCTTTTGAGTCATTTCAGAAAATCAAGAAAACAAAGAGAATAGTGGGAAGCCCCAAATTTTTGGTCATCTGATTAGACGTGTGCGTGGCCTGGAAATCCCAAAGCTTGGCTCTGATGTCTCAGGGCAGACTTAATGGAGGACTGCTTAGCTTCTTAAGTTTAGCTAAACTTTGGATAGTTGCATCAGAATTACACTGCACGGGGTACTTCTTCTCCCTTTCTTTGTTTGAGCTAGAAGAGTGTGGTGGTTTGGGGCAGCCTCAGAGTTATGATACAAGCTGTGAACATGGAAATTTAGCACAGGCAAAGGATGGGGCTCAGTGTGGCCTCCTATTCTGCTCAAAGTCACCGAACACCTCTGGGGTCATAACAGCAGCTTTTAAAAGTGTTTGACCTAAAGAGGAGAGAGAAGCAGTGAAGTCCTTATACAGCAGGTGGCATCTGCCTTCTGTGGGAACCACCATTACCAACTGCTCTCCCACTGCTGTGAGAGAAGAATGTAGCCTGAATCATGGTCTAGATTTCATGGGAGGAAAACCTAACACATCAAAGGGAAAATCAAAATCCTCGTGTTCATGGAGAAGTAACCGGACTCTGATTTTCTCATATTCTTATTCGTGGATATCTAATAGGAGTATGTAAAATAACTCCACCTGGAACTTTTTTTGTGTCTCAGACAAGCCTGCAGTGAGTTATTAGATACCAGACACAAAACCACTTTTTTTTATTATTTTGTGTTTGCTTTTTAAAATTTACAATTACCCTTAGAAAACAATTTCTAAACCTGTCAGGAGTTGAAATTCTCTATGATTAAGAGGAGGGGTAA
This sequence comes from Hystrix cristata, assembly GCA_004026905.1. Classification (NCBI taxonomy): domain Eukaryota; kingdom Metazoa; phylum Chordata; class Mammalia; order Rodentia; family Hystricidae; genus Hystrix; species Hystrix cristata. The sequence goes on along the minus strand of PVJO010003694.1, from coordinate 38,031 downwards.
GAGGGGGAAAAACCAAGATGTATCATGTACAGGTACAAAATAACCATGTTGATTATGATCATTATGTATACAATGTACCAATACATGTTCTTGGTAAAAAAAAAAAAAGTGGCAAATGGCATATATACAAGGTAGATGTTATTGCCTAATAATGGAGATAATACACAGTGCAATGTAACATCGCTGATGGAGGGAAGAAGTCTCAGTTACAGTAGTCATTAATATAATTTTGGTTGGGTAGTATTTTCTTTGGTATTAGGGAATTTTGTGCCCAGCTTTCTTCTCCTGTGGGGGCAGCATATGTTCACAGAACACAGGTTCACATTAGCAGTCCCTGGAGAAGAATAAAAGACACACAGAACAAAGGCCTCCAGCCTCCAGTACTTGAAGCACAATCCATATTTAACTCTTGGAAACAGTCAATAGTTCCATCAACAAATGAATGGGTAAAGAAAACGTGGTATTTATATACAAGGGACTACTACTCTGCTATAAAAAAGATAAATTTGAGTCAATGACAGAAAAATAGATGCACCTTGAAGACATGATGTTAAGTGATATAAATCAGACACACACGCTTAAAAATTGCATGATTTCTCTTGAGAAACCTAAAGCATGAGTAAATTAAAGAGTGAAATAAAAGACGAATTAAAAAGAAACAGATATACATCTTTTGCCAATAGAAAGGGGATAGAGTTGAGGGAGGGACAGGGAGGAAAAAGCAGGACTTAAAGAAAATTATGATGTGTCACGTACATGTATCAAACAGCCACTGAGAAAGTAGTTGTTCTGCACTGCAAACACATACTAAAATAAAACAGAGCAAAACCAAAACCTTAACAGGACTTCCTGCTAAGGAAGAATGGTAGTAAAAGATGGGGCTGGGAGATGAGGGAAGGATATTTTCATCTTTTGTTGTGCTTAATTTGATAATGTTAAAATGATTTTCAATTCTAAAACTATATTATGGAGTTTAAAAAAGAACTAAAATTGGAAGGATACCTACTAAAACGCTAGGGTTGGTTCCTTCTAAGTATGGTAACCACAGCAATTCTTTCTGTTTTTATGTGTCTTAGTTTGGGTTCTGTTGAAAACACACACTGTGAAAGGGACTCGCAATTGGGTAGCTTATTTAGGAGGTAAAAACAGGAGCTGGCATGATGGGCGAGTGAGAAAGAGAAAGCAGAAAAGCCAACAAGGTGGCTGATGTGAGCGAAGGGCACTGCATTCTACTGGTCCTCCTGAGAAGTATCCAGAATGTTCTGGAAGGCCTGGAGGTTGAAGTATATAGCCACCGATTCGTCCCTCTTTGGTAGGGAATTGACTGCAGGGGTGACTCCTCTCTGCTTGTTGCATAAGGCATGAGTGGTTCCCACAATGCTGAAGGAGTTGTGGGGCTCAAATCCAGGAGACGTGTCACAGACGTTTGAAGGATGATGCCAACAACAGGTAAGTCAGAATTTGAATGGGACTAACAGTTGCAGCTATGATTAAGCAGAAGTTCAAGGGGATGTGAGTCAGTGTTCCATTGCATTATCTTTTTTCTTTTTTGTTTTGTATTTCCCAGTTTCTCAGAACGAATATTTATTCTTTGTAAAGGGAAATAAAGCTTACCATAAAAGCATCTTGGTAAAATATACTCCCCTCCGCCAGTTATAGGAAGGAAAGATTATAGGAAGCATTTTAATACTTATATTAGTGGCATTATTCAATTAAATGACTTACTTCAAACTACAGAACTGCTTCAAATATTCACAAATTTTATAAATCGATTATAATGCCATTAGTTAAAAACACTGACAAGGAAACATACATTTGCCAAAATACAATATCTAACAATGGATCATTTTAAAAACCACTACAAAATACCAATGCTAAATCTAAAGTGTTGAGAAAAACATGATTAAAAATAGGTGTATTGTTTGTAGCCTATTATTTTAGTCTATAATTCTTCACTGGCTAAAACTATTTTCATTTGTTCTTGTATCGTTTCTTCAGATGGTAAAGACAAACCCAGCAGCAAGCATTGTCCCTGATCTTAAAGGAAACCTCCGGGTTTCTACATCTTTTCACGACTTTGATGAAGAACCAATCTCTTAGCACTGGCTCTTTTGGTTTTCCCAGTCCCCCAATTCCCAATCTCGATGAGATGGGGTTTCTTTGTTACAATGCAGATACAGGTATTTATTTATATATTCTTTGTTTCAACCAACAGGTATCTGAGGAATCTTGCTGTGATTAGGTTTTATGCTAAAAGTTGAGGTTAGACGGTAGCCACTTTCTTCATAAACCTACAAGCTAATGCACTATTTTATAAATGACTTTTCAGGTTTGATTTTCAGCACTGCTGTTTATCTAGCTTACAGCTTGGTTCTTCTTAACTAAGTTTTTTTAAACATTTAATTTGGGTTGTCTTGGAGAAATAGCCCTTTGTATTGGGAACACTTGTGATCCTGGAATCTCTTATAGTACCGATTTAAGACTTTATTTTTCATAAGGTTCTATAACGGGGATTTAATGTCACTGTTGGAAATTGCACACTGAATGACTCCTCAATATTAACCCTCCCAGTGAATCACTCTTACTACATGCATCGTAAGATGGGGAATGTTAAGAATCTTAAATTTTAACAAACAGCTTGTTTCAAGGATGTGCCAGATTAATTTTTCCATGTTCAGCAGCGCTCTGCTCTTTAATTTACTGACCAGTGTCGTTTCCAATGGTCGGTATGAATGAGCTCACCTGCGCTTACATCAGAACCTATTAACTGAGAGGTATCAAGCCAGGGTCCTTCTCTCCATAATTCTTTCTCCTTTTCCCAATTAGTCCATTTTTTTAACCTTTGTAAATGTATTTATTTATTTATTTTTACCAAGAACATGTAGTGGCGCATTGTATACATAATGATCATATTCAACATGGTTATTTTGTACCTGTACATGATACATCTTGGTTTTCGCCCCTCTTCTTCTCCCCTCCCTTCTGTTCCCCGCCTTCCCTATTTGCAGCAGGTTTATTTATATTTTTCCGCTTTTTCCCTTTCTCTTTTCTTTCCTTTTTCCTTTCCTTCTGTCTTCACTGGAACAGTGGAGATTTTCTCTGCAGATCCCGATATGTATTTCTAAATGGCAGTTTTCTTCTCATCCAATGTCTTACCTGTAGCAGAATTTCCCCTGCATGCTCATATTTGGAGCTGTGGTTCTCTTAAGGACTCCAGCGACATTTATTTTATGACCTGAATCTCTCCTGCATGTTAATCTATCCCAGCACTCAAGATTAATCTATTGTGCTATGTTATTCGCCCTACCTTTTTCTAGACTAACTGAAATAGAAACTAATTTTCTTTAATGGTTCAAAAACATGTAAATCTCATTGCTTGAAACTAAAACTTAATTTCAATAAAGGATTTATGTGCCTCAAAAAGCTGAAAAATATAAAACTTTTCACAAAATAAGACAGCATGGTGTCAGATTTACCTTACATTATAATTATTTGTTTAAGAAACATACACAACAAGCTTCCATACATTTTAATAGCTACTGAATTCTATTTTTCTGGCTTACATTTGCTAAATAACTAACTTCTTAAAGGAATACTCTAATGTCTTTTTTTCCTCTTTCATTCATTAAGAAAAAGAAAACTGTGAAGAAATTTCTAAAGAAAATAAGTCAGCATTAAGAATTACCTAAACTGTATAATTTACTGTTTGAAACCGTATTGCTGGTTAGGTATAATTTACTGTTTGAAGCCTGGTTGGTAGTTATGGCAATTTAAAGAAAGAAAACAATTTGTAGCAAAACTTTTGGATTTTGAGAGTCATGTTTACTGCTTAAAAGAGAAAAATATAATGATTTGTGCCCTTATATTCACTCAGTCTGTAATTGTGCCTAGAGCAATATCAACTCTGATGATTATGTGAATTATCTTTGTCCATACTCCACAATGGTATTATGGATAAAGCTAAGGAAAAGATTGATCTCCCTGATTGTCTGTTACAAATATGAAAATATTTAATATTTCCATTGGAATATTTTTTGCATTAAAAGACTATTTCTTATTTTTTGTTTGTAATAACAAGGGAAAACAATGATCAACATTGAGATTTCGTGCTAGTGCTGTATTGGGTGAGGAAGGTGAGCATGGCTGCCTTATCTCAGAAGTTTGGAACAAGATAATTTGATAAATATCTGGATTTAGGGTTTTGGTCTTTTTTGAGTGGGGCAATAAAAGGATATTAAAATATATCTCACACTTCTCAAGTTTCTGTTCAAATCTCAATGTAGCTAAAGTTTGACCTGATATTTCCTTTCTTTCAAAGGAACACTTCCGCTTTTTATATTAAGCATTCTTATTTCACCAGACACGTTGAGCTGTGCAAAGGATGTTTCTAAATCTCTCCCAGTGTTATAATCCTGTGCTCTAAAACTATTCCTTTTGAAGATTTCTACCTTCTTTGGAAATGAATGTCTTAAAAAAAAGGCCAACATAAAATGTTATTTTACTATAGATAAGACAAGGCCATCAACAGGTACCAGGAATATTTGAGTAAGAAAATTACTCCACACAAAATGAAGAGATGGTACTCCCAACATTTTGCCAAAGGTAATCGACTTTTCAAGTTATAATGTGCTTTGACATGTATGGCTATTTTGCTGTTATGTTTTGTTATTCAAGAAAAATGATTTAAACCTTTTTAATGCTGTACATGACTCCATTTTCTATAATCATACCTGTGTGTTTATATGAAGGCCATATATAAGACTTTAGATGGTTTTAACTTTATTTCTCAAGTAATTTAATTTTATACTTACTAGTACTTTGGTTTTGAAACGGTAGAGACTATATTATAACAACATTTTCCGTATCAAATTTGTTTCTATGGGAATTATTCTCAGTTTTCAGAGGAAGAAATGAAGGGAGCTAAGGAACCAGGCTGAAGATGCAACACTATACTGAGGCAGAAGTAAATGTGATCCTAGTGCGACTATGGTAGAGCCGCCTGTGTGGAAAATCTGCTCTATTTTCCAGACTCTGCAATTCTCAAAATAGAATCTGAATTTTCTTATCTTCTCAATCTTAAAGAGAAGCTGCACCACCCTTCAGTAAGTACTTCATTAGTTTGTGGAGGTGCTTTGTAAGTACTTCCCTAAACAGATCCATTGGTTTCACAGTAAGTGATAATTAAACTGTAGAAATTAGCGTCCACGAAAACCTTAGCTGATCGCAGCCCTCTGCCTGCCCAGAGACAGCACAGAACAGCCAGGCGTGGCCACTCTGTCTGCTCTTTTGAACGCTGTTGTTATTGCAACACTGTGCTTGTGGTGCAGGCGATGGCCACAAAATCGAAACAACGTAATGACCTATGAGGAGCTGTTTCAGATCCAGGTCCATAAAACATTGGCATTGGCTAAATTTAATCTATTTTCTGGGCCTGTCACTTTCGGGGTTTCCAAGGAAGTCCACGCAATCTTTTGGCCTAAACAATTAAAGAAGAAAACTAAAGCTGTTCTTCCAACACGAATCTTTAGCACTGGTCCTGGCCCAGGAAAAGTTTCTCCTTATTTCGTTTTCTTTTTTGTTTTTTTAACTCTGAGCTCTCATAATCATTCCCTTTTGCGTGCCATATAGTCGATACGTCAACTAGAATTTAGAAGGAGGAGAGACATGGATATGTTTAAAGAGCTCTGAGGTTAGAAAGTCCTGTTACACGTGAGCATGGCATGAAAAGCGGGTTGAGCTCATTGTATAACTGTGTCCCAATTACCTTCTCTTCCCAGTACTGGGGTGGGAAGAAACTCACCGTGGTGAGAGAAATCTAAGTGGTAAGATGGCCAAGTCCATGACTCCCAGGCGTAGAGAGGCCAGGTGAGGTCGGTAGCAGCGCGCCAGTCACGCGTGCTTACAGCCCGGGGAAGGAGCAGGCAAGCTGCAGGCCCCGCAGGCACACAGAGGACACTCAGGGGCAGCAGAAACGAGAAGCAGTCATGAGAAGCAGGCTTCGTGGTAATAAGAGGGTGGGGTTGCTCTGATCTTATGGGAGGACGCGATTGCCCGTCTGAGTACTGCCGCGGGTTGGTGTGTATGTGAAACCTATCGGGTTGCGAAGGCCAATCAAAGGCCAGAGAGGATGCAGCTGTTTGGTCTAGAGGATGGAAGAACCAACCAGGCGGGGAGCTTTGCTCTAGGTGGACGAGAAGGGAGCACAGGGTGGGCCTCTAGGGTCCTGTGAGGCACCCTTGAAATTTTCGACCTTACATAGCTACAGTGTTGATTTCCTACCACATAGAGCTGTGAGAGAAGCAACGAAATAAATATTGGAAAATGCTTAATAAAATAAAACATGCTTAAAAATCTGAAGTTATTCATGTGAACCTTATTAAGAAAACTTTAAGGTCTACTTCCTAACTTATAACTCCTCATCTGTATAACACTTCAATAATAAATGGACTAGAATATACGTTAAATTGTATGCATGTATTTACCTCCAGAATATTCCTTGCCATTAAAGGAGAGGGTGGCACATACAGAGCTGCTGTTAGTGATTATCTTCTACTAGGCTAAATTGGAAATGTGCGGGTTGTGTTTGTCACGTTATAAGAGACAAAAGGACCAAAGAAGCCAACATAGTGACTACCTGCAATATCCAGTGGCCTCCAAGACCACCCACAGGGCTAATAACTGGTTGGGAAGATTCACACAATGCAGAAAAGCCATTAAGCTCATTCATGGTTATGATGTATCACATCTATTCATAACACTGACCTCAGTCTCCAGCCCCCACAGCAGTTAGTTTCATAAAAACCCAACACTGTCTTCCGTAAGTCATGTTATTAGCATTGACAGTCTGCATATCTCAAGGTCTCCAGGTAAATGAAGGTGGTTTAGCGGGCAGATGACCTCCCAGGGGCTTAAGAGCGAGGGCCAAGACCACACCTCTTGGGCAAGAATTGTCCTGGGGAGTTCTCCTAGTTCCCACACTAATGAGCTCCCTTGGGTCATGTCGGGATTGGGTATCATCATCTGTAAAAAAGAGGGCTGGGCTGTGGGGTTTGTTTTAGGATTTATTTTGAAGGGTTCATTGAAGTGTTACAGCATGTGGAGAATGAGAGAGCTATTGGAAAACATTCCCAAGAAGAGCAGTTCAAAGAAATGTGTAGAGTAGACATTTGCTTAAAGTTTCATAGGGAGAAAGTGTTCTGTTAAAAGCGGGAAGTCTCCAGAAATGCTTATTTTCCATGGTTTGTTTCAATTCCACTCTGAGTGGATCAAACAGCCTCAAGAGAAGATAAAGAATTTTCGGTTACTCAGATACTTTGAGGAATACTTGGATATTTTAGTGGAATAGTGTAAAGACATGAATACTTTAAATTCTGAATTTAACATGTTTACTTCTAGTTCCTTCTGGAGCTGCGCATGAATAGCGACGATTTTGATTGTGTTTGTTTACCAAAAACTTCTGTAAACTCTCTATATGGTAAGTCCTATTGCATAAGTGTCAGGTTTGATTTTCCAAGTGAGTATTCAGGTTTTCAACAAATGTCCTCTAGAGGCAAAATACAAGAAACACACTAGTAAATCATAAGAAAATATCAAATGAATTTTGATTGTTTTATTCTACCAATATATCTACCAATATCTTCCTCAAAATGAATTTTAAATAGATATTATGGCACAGTCTTACGAACAAGAAGATTAGGTAAAATTAATGTCTTATCAGTCTCAATCTCACTCATCTAAACTACTTCTGTGGAGAAGTTGGGGCTAGACCCTTGCTGTATTAGAGTCTAAGTCTTGTGAGAAGTTTTATTTGAAAATGAGGAATTTTTTACTTATTTATCTTCAAATAAAAAGCTATATATTACTAAAATTAAACAAATCACCAATGTCTTGATCCAAAATTTGAAAAGGATTCTGATTTTGTCTAAGCTAGGAGTTAGTTGACAGGAGTAGCAGTTCCAGCTCTGCAATTGGCGAAGTTTGTGGCAAAGGTTGTCCTACACAATGCATTTCCTCATCCATTTCTCATATGTCTAAGGAGGGGATGAAGCTGAGAAGCCTGAATTGTTCAGTGACAGTCTGATTGGGTGATTTTCCTAGTCTAGTTCAGTGTTAGACATGTGCAATGGCAAAATCCAGGATAAATTTTTTCTTTTGCTTATTTTGTGAGAAACCATTTTACCACACATGAATCACTTGTTGGTGAGTGCTTCATGCAGGGAATAGAACAGGTTCAAGGTCTGCTGGAACTCTACTTGTGTGGTGTAGTATATTTATGCAGTTCTTAAGTTTCTTTGCTTCAGTCATAAAAATGTATTTAATAGGACGAAATGCTCAGCATTTGTTTTCCTATTCATTTGACCTTTAAAAACAACAAACACTCCGAGTTTTGCCACTGTATTAAATAACCAGCTGTAAAGGGCATGGAGTTGTTCTTGCTGCCAAGGATTTCTGAGAAACAATGAGATACGGTTCCAAGGCCATTAAATGGTACTGCATGTATAATACAGGCTGTGACATCACTTTCTGCCACAGTCAGGATGTGCCAGTAGCATTTTGTCCCGTAACCTGCTGGGAAGCAGTGTGTAGGTAAGTAGGGTACCTCTGGGATACTCGGATCTAGTCTTGGCCGCTCACGAATGGTACAGACGTTTGTGTCATACAAAAGGAACCCTCCCACTCTACTGAGATTGGGTTTTCTAATAGTTACCTCCCTGTTTAGCTCTTTGTCCATTTTATTTATAAGCAGTTCAGATTGTATGTACGAACCAAATCACTAATTAAATTTAAATATGTACAGCACGTCACCCATCCCAACCCCTTTGCAATGAATAAAATTTAGAACAGACAAAGAAAAAACACAGTACAAAACTATGCTTGTATGAGGATGCTTCTGTGAAGGAGAAATAATTTCAGTCAACTCTGAATATACAACATCATGACCAGCCAAAAACACAATTCTATGTGAAAAGCTATAATTGGTAACCAATACTTTAATTTCCATCAAGTTATTTCATATTAGAAAGAGGATAGTCCATTTTGGGTTCATTTTCAATGAGAGATTTTTTAAACTAACCTAAAGTAAAACAAACCAATTAGGAAACTATTTGGGCAAAATTAAAATTAAAAACCATTTGGACAAAAATTTAAAATGTGGCCCCTTAACCCTGCTGTGGGTTTGGTCATTCTCAGAAAGATTGACTGTCAGAGTTAAGCCTTTATAGAGACTAGATTTTTAATCCCTGGATGAGTTTAATAATTACCTATGCAAATTTAAATAAAAATTAATACCCATGACTCAGCATGGATATTTTGCTTGAATTAATCTGTTGTAAATTCCTGGGACTGACATCTAAAGTTTGTCAGGTACGGTTAGGACTCAATCTCCTCCTCTAGAAGTTCTTATTATCAAATATCTATGTATTATGGCTTTGTCTTATGTCCCCCTGAAGCCTCATGTGGTCATAGGTGGGACTTTCCAGAGGTGGTTGAATATAGGGTATGTGATGCTGGGATTAACCATGTGACGTTGGGTTTAAATGTTTATGATTAATCCACTGATTGGTTTGGCTTAGTTCTGGGTTTGGATAGTGGGAAGGCCTACTCTGCATGTGGGTGGCATGACCCAAAATGCGGGTAGCCTGGGCCGATATAAAGGGGCAGGAAGAATGCAGGTCCACTGCTGCTTTGTTACGTTGCTGCTTGGCTGCCTTTTGCCCTGTCGTGATCTGTTTCTCCTCTGTGATGGCCTCTGCCTTGGAGCCAGTCAAATATGAACTGAAATATTTACATACTGTGAGCTAAACAAACCTGTCCTCCTTTAATTTTGGGCACCAGTTATTTTGTCTCGGCAATGAGAAAAAGTAACTAAGACACCGTGTTTCTTATTACACAGCAAATAATAAACTATATCTCGAATTTCACTTGAATCTGGAAGTTACATTCAGCAGTACATTTACATTACAATGAGCTATTAAAATGTATTGGTAAAATATTTTCCTAATATTTATCTACTATCAACATGTTAACATTCTCAAGCATTCTCATGCACTAATGATAGATGCTTTCCTTAGATTTTTCATCTTAAGCATTTTATCTCAGACTCTACGAAATCAGAGAGATGGAAGTGAGAGAAATTTTAGCAGTCATTGGCTTTTAGTGCTATACTGTATAATTACATTTTTATAGTATGACTTCACATTCAGGGATGGTGTAAGGACACAGGAGTGATGGACAGGCAGGGCAGATTCAGTGACATGGAAAGTCTAGGGCTAGTGGCATGGCACAGACTAGGGAGTCATCATGGACTATTGAATAAATAAATAGGTTAGTGGGTGGAGACCTGGACAGTAGACCTGAAATTTAAGCAGACAGGAAAACTTGTTTATGTCTAAAGGTAGTTCATGGTGGCAGTTAGAGCAGAGGGTCAACTTGGTTGGACCATACTTCTGGCTGTATGTGGGTGGGTCGTAGAAGAAAGGCCTTGGGGTCTACATATGGCTACTGGCCCTTTCCTTTCTGGCACTGTTTCCTTGCTCCAGTTTCTGACTACCATGAACTGAGTATCTTTGTCACGCCATGCTCAAGCACTGAGATGTTTCTGTCTTAGAGACCACTTACCATGAACTGATCCCCTGAAACCATCAGAAATAAATGAAATCTTTCTTCTTTTACATTGTGGCTGTTGGTATTATATCTCACCAGCTAAAAAGCCAATTTGGCTATTTCCAATGTGCAGAATTGTGCCTCCACAGTAGTATAGATTGGTGAAATTAGAAGATTCGTTTGTTGAGAAGCCCCAGGAACTGAGATCACAGGTTAGAATGTACACCACCTCGATGAAACATGTCTCCATGGAGGACAGCATAGAATAAGTGCACCCAAAATGAGTGTGGGAGACAGGTGCTGATGTCCTTGAGAGAAATGAATAAGAGCTGCACGTGATGGAGCATGAATGTGTGACATCACAAGGAACATGACACTGGCTTCCAAAGGAGGCGTCATTGGGCAGGACCCGAAGAGGTACACTGCAGAAAGGGAGCCCCTGAAGCACCCAAAGAGGAGATCAGTCTGTCACCCGTACATGTAAAGCAGAAGTATTACTTAGACACTCACAAGGAGTTCACATTTCAGCTAATGGGAGTGAAATGAATGTATTTATTGGTCTGTTGATACGGACTGTTAAAGTAAGAACAACAAAAACAGCAACTGATTAAAGATCTAGAGAAATGTTGACTGGAGAGAAATGTACTTGTTACGGATGTACAGTGCAGACAGACAACATCCACCTTTTATGTGAATGTGGAGTTATGCTTCTCGCAGAGTTTTGAGGAAGGTGTTTTACACTCAGGGAAGATGAGGACAGTAAAGCAAAGGGAGCTGCGAATGCAGACAGCGCTTTGTAGGCGGGCTGGTGAAAGGGTCTTGGCAGAGACAGCATTCTGGGGTTATAAGCAAGAATGGCATTTCCATTTGTAAAAAATGAAAACTGAAACCAGCGTCCTCATTATTTAGTGGGGCCGCTGCCTTTCTGTGAGTAGGGAGAGGCCTCATATTCCAAGAGAGGAAGGTCAAAGAGAAGGTGGCTCTTAGAAACACATTCTCTATCTCTGCCTTATTTCCTTTTGTGTAGAGGGTGCAGACCCTAGTATTTATCCACTCAATACATATCCCCTTTTAATTTCTGCTTTCTACCCAGGTTCCCAGCTCTTTCTACATCCCCGCAGTCCAGTGCTCTGAAGTTTGTTGCCCTGCAGGGGAAACTCTGGCCAAACTCTTCAACCTAGCTGCAAAAATGTGAAAAATTATCTTTTCCTTCTTAAACTACAGTAAGAATTATATAAGAAAAATAGGTGATAGTACTGGTTTACATTAATCAAGCATTTAATATTGACTAAGAAAATGATAGAGTTTGAAACTAAGACCAGCTACTCTGATTCAAGAGCCTTTCTTAGCTGGGTCCGGCCAAATAGTTGCTTCTAAACCACCTCGGTAACAATCACTTGATTTCCTGCACTGTTGGTGTTCAGTAATGCTCAACGGAATGAAGGCAGGAATCAGTGTGAGAGCCTTGCCTCTGTAAGCACCGTTTATTGCTGCCTTATGTTCTGCTGTGGCATGAAATATCTTCTTTCTAAAATTAACACTGTAGCTAGGCCCTAAGAACAGGCTGGAGCTGGGCTTGGTCATGCACACCTGGAAAACCAGCACGCTGAAGTGTGGGGCAGCAAGATCATAATACCAGCTCAGCTTGGGCAAAGCAGCAACTTAGTGAGGCCCCGTCTCAAAATAGAAAAGCAAAAATAAATAAAAAGCGGGGGTACTGTGAAGGGCTTCGGTTCAATCCCTAGTATCCCCCCCAAAGGGTAAGTTGGATCCTCACCCATGACACCCACAGTTGGTTTGACACAATGGCGCTACACAAACTCCAAGAGAGTATGAAAGGGTTGAGATACATGTGGAGTTAGCAGGGTAACCCTTCAAAACTGCTCTCAAAATGATTTGAAACAGAGCATAAACTGCTTAGGATTTTTTGTGATGGTTGCTGATGAGGTTATATTGACATTTCCACACAGAAAGAGACTTGTGTAGTTTGAAACTCACCAATGCTAAAGAAGAAAGAATCCAGGTTTCTTATCAGATTGCCCAGATGTGGAGCACAAAGCCAGGGGCAGGATGAAGAGAAAGAGGTGAGTCTTTGCAGATGGTAGCAGATGTTAAACTTTCTAGCAAAATTAATGCAATTCCTTTTCACTATAATCTCTTCAGAATACCTATTTGGTGGACTTTTACACTTTGACTAGAGTTCCTCCCTGCTTAGAAATATTAGCTTTCTCTTTCAAACAGTGATTTGAAACCACATGTTCAAGTTCTTTGTTTTTAAGTGCACTAATGCTTTGGCCATCAAAGCCTGAGAGTCTGTGGAGGACCAGCTCACTCTGGCTGGGCCCTAGCAGGCTCCCAGTGAGAAAAGGTCCCCAGCACACCAGAGATCTTGGGTTTAAGATGCTAAAACCTGCACCTTCTGAGGTCAGTGGACGAGTGTGTGTGCCTTGGGGCTTTGCCATCACACAAGCCTGGGTTGAAACTCTAGGACATAGGTCATTGCTTCTGTGTGATTCTGGGCAAGGTGATTCACTTCTTGGAGGTGCGAATACCCTTGTCACTGAAGGAATAAGAGAATAGTGCATACTGAGTAGAGGGTTGTCCAGATGAAATGGTCCAACACATATGCAGGCTTAGGAGCACCCTTGGACTGGTCTCAGCGAATGTTAGCCATGTGGGGCACAAGGGGAACAGAGTGGAGGGTGAGAAAGGGTCATTCTGACCACTGATGCTCTGGCAGCTTCAGGTTCCCAGGAAGAGAGAGCCCTCCACTGCCACCTTCCCCGCTCAGGCACTGACTGTGTCCTGTTGGCACCCGGCAGTTTCCTGCCAGCCCCTCTTGCCCTGCCTGGACTAATTCCTTTCCTTGCTCCCTGAGACACCCCAGCCCCCACTTCCATGTCCTACCCTGCACCCCTGCTCCCACTCGGCCCCTCTCTCGAGGCCCCGTGTCCTTGAGCACGCAGTGCTGACTGTATGGCCCATCCCTGCCTGGGAGACAGAGAAGCAGAAGACTAAATACTGGCAAAATCTGCCCTGAGATTGGAGATGATCAGTGGTGGCAGCGACGCCAAGAGGGTAGGTACTGGCCCAGCCTGGGCAGTGAAGGTGAGGCTGCCTCGAGCGCCCGACCCCCAGGGCAGAGTCTTGAGAGAAAGACCAGAGGCGCAGGCCAGGAAGGGGGAATGGAGGGGAGCTGACTGAGCACAGATGGGAATTGCAGAGGGCCCAAGGGCTGGGCTCCAACCTGGAGCTTTAGATGGGCAGGTCGGCACCAGAGAGGACCCAGGTCACAGCTCAGGGCGTGAAGTCCTGTGAGAGACACCTGACTCCCTCCAGTCCCTATTTCCGTGAGGCAGAGGGCAGAAGCACAGCCTCAGAGGTGACTCCCAAGGCAGACGGCCAATGCTGCCACTCTGTCCCCAGCTCTCTACTCCCGAATGCACTCTAACTTCCTGGCTGAGACAGAGAGGGTCCGAGGTGGGCAGTAGGAACCCTAATTTTCTGTTACAGGGTGCCCTCAGGCCAATCGCTAACCCCCTGCTAGCATATCTCTGCGCCTACAGGGTTAGCTACAGACAGCCCAGGATGAGGTGCATCTTGGCATGTGGCAGGGTGGTTGAGGCCAAACTGGATGATGGAATCCAAATCCTAATGCGCAGGCGAGAGCATGAGGCATGTCGGGAAACTGCCATTGGGCACTCGGGGTAGGGTCAGATCCAGCTGCTTGGCCTCCGAAAGGTCAGCACCTACTGCCGGAATTCAGCTGGTGTTGTGATAGTGCTTCTGGTCTGTGATCAAGAAGTGGTCAGCAAGATGAAGGCCAACAGGATGCCGGTTATGAAGGTGAAGGCTACAGCCTCCAGTGGAATTTTGCCAAATTCCTCTACCGAATGCAAGATGTTGGCAAACTTATCATCCAAGTTGTTTATGGCCTCCAACAGCATTTGTAGCTTTGGAGGAGGAGAATGCGCTGACGCTGGCTGTTGGTTCAAGCTCCTGGATGCACGAGATCTGAGCTCTGTCTTGGAGTTCTTTTCTCCTTCCATCTGTTGAAAGAAGGATGCAGCTCAGTTCCCTGACATGACTTCCAAGACATTGGACATCAGCTTGGGCACCATAGGGCAGAAAGTGGCTTCTGGCTTGGAACGACGTGGATTTCTTGATTCCCTACTTTCCTCCTGAAGGTCCTTCACTCGCGTAATTTGCTCCGCACCCCTGGCTTAATCAACCTTGATTTTCAGTGCAATAAAGATTGTCGATGTTATACAAAATGCTCTCCTGTTGTCCTGAATGGCAAAACTCTAGGAACTGTCTTGGCAGCTTCCCTCAACAGCTGAAATTTTTGCACACATGCTGAACCACCAGTGGAAGTGCAAATGGTAGAAGAGGCCTCCAGGGACCTTTCTCTTCAAAACAAACAAACAAACAGAAAAACAAACAAACAAACAGACAGACAGACATCTACACCAGGAGGGGCCAAGAGCTAGAGCCCAAATGTAGGGCCAGAAACCTTGGATGGCAGACAGGGGCACACAGCCAAGGCGGAGAGGTGCCGAAGCGGGGAGGGAGGTAAGCAATAGTGACACAGATACTACTTCAGGAAGCAGGGACGGGCAGAAACTGAGTGTGACACTCCCATTTGAGCCCAGATCCTCAGTATGCTAAAAAAAAAAAAAAAATTCCTGGTCCATGGCAGTCCTTGGCCACCAGCAGTAGAAGCAAGTTCTCTCTGAGGAAAATTTCTCCCAGTTCAGCCTACAAGATAGTCACAGACAAGATCGGGCAAAGAGATTGTGGCTACTCTGAGACTCAACAGGAGTCAGAGATGACAGACTTACTGAGGGTGTTGGAAAAATAGGAGAGAGCCGGCATGAGAACTTTTAAAAGAAAGAGAAGTTGTAATTACAAAAATGACAGTATAACAAGAACCAGGCAAAAACAGGTAGCTTTGGAAGGAAGGCAGTGAACTTACAAACATGAGAATGGGCAACAAGCTGTCGTTGAAATAAAAGCCCTAAGAGGAAAATTAAATAGATTCAACACAAAGAGTAAGTGAATGGGACTACATTGCTGAAATGCGAAGGAGAGGTAAAGGCACTTGGTAGAGAGAAGGTTCAACATGGGCCTGATGGAAGCCCATATGGAGAAATGGAATGGTGATATTCAAAAAGACAGAAACAGTACATTTTCTAAAACTTGAAAAGCACTAAATCATCAGCTTCAGGAAACAAGACTTGTTTCAAGCGGGTAGAATGAAAAGGAAACCAGGGCTGGAAGCCCTAGTGACCAGCGACGAAGAAAAGACCTTGAAGCACCACTAGCAAGAACCCAAGAGAGCAGCAGGAGCCAGAGCAGAAGAAGAACAGGAGGAAAGTCTTCCAGCTGTTGATAGTCCACTATAGCAGCTCTAGTAGAGTTGTGTCATCAGCAAAGCTGCACCAGCAGAGTACCAAGAAAGACAGTTTTTTTAATTTATTTATTTATTTATTTATTTATTTATTTATTTATTTATTTATTTATTGGTATTTACCAAGAACATGCATTGGTACATTGTATACATAGTGATCACATTCATCGTGGTTAATTTGTACCTGTACATGATACATCTTGGTTTCCCCCACTTCTTCCCCACCCCTCTCTTTCACTCCCCCTCCCTTCCCTATTTACAGTAGCTTCATTTACATTTCCCCCCTTTTTCCCTTTCTTCTCTTTTTCTTTTCCTTCTTTCCCCCCTCCTGCCTTTCTAATTCTCCTCCCTATTGGATCTTATCTTTCTTTTACTTAGTATCTATTATACCTTTTGTCCTTGTTTACACTTACGGTTTCTCACACCAGAGAAACAATTTGATGTGTATTCATGTGTGTCTGATTTATTTCACTTAAGAGTATGTTCTCAAGGTACATCCATCGACCTAAAAATATCTCAAGTTTATCCTTTTATATGGCAGAGTACAACTCCATTGTATAGAAAAACCACATCTTCTTTAGCCATTCATTATTTATTGGGCATTTGAGTTGTTTCCAAGACTTAGCTATTACAAACTAATAGCTATAAACATGGTTGTGCATATACCACTGTGGTATGATGTTTTTAATTCTTCTGGGAAGATAACAAGCAGAGAAATAGCTGGGTCAAATGGACCCTCTAGTTGTAGCTTTTTGAGGACTCTCCACACTGATTTCCACAGTGGTTGGACCAGCCTACACTCCCACCAACAGTGGAGGAGGGTTCCTTTTTCCCCACAGCCCCGCCAGCATTTGTTATTGGTTGATTTCTTGATAATAGCTGTTCTTTCTGGAGTGAGATGAAATCTTAGCGTTATTTTAATTTGCATCTCTCGAATGACCAGTGATGTTGAACATTTTTCGTATATTTGTTTGCCATTTGTATTTTTTCATCTGAGAAGTGTCTATTCATTTCAGATGCCCATTTTTGGATTGGGTCTCTAAATTTGAGGCGACAAAGACAGTTTTAGATGATTAGAAACTGACAGTGCACACAAGCAAGAGACCTGATTTCACGGAACTTATAAAAGATAAGGAAAATAGTGTCAGGACTCCCTGAGCTGCAATAATGATCAGTCAAAATGGTAAGCAAGTAAACACATTCAATAAGTTGATCATTTAATACCGATCAATTGTATTAAATGATCAGAATACTTTCAAATGGTGGAGCTAGAAAGAAAAGAGGAAACTAAGGCCACTTGAGTCATGACGGGGACGAGCAGAACTGAACTGTGCTCTTACCTTCCTGATTTGCAGGGTTTCCGCTGTTCAGGAGGGGAAGCAACACTTCGAAATTACATTTGCATGGCAAAATTTCAAAATTAACCACTATCACAAGTGCAAAAGTGTAGACTAATGGGAAATATAAAAGAAGGCTTCGATCCAGAAGAGTCAAGAAAATTGAAAAAAATGAAGCAGAAAATGTGGATTGCAATAATTACGATTTGCAAAATAAATCAAAGTCTATTGAGTATCCCAAAGTAAAAAGATATGGTTGGCTGCCGGCCTAGGCGAAGCCCCGCCAGCTGTGGAGGACTTGCACAGGACTTGCCAGGACTTGCAGCCCGCCTGTGGCCCGGTGGGAGAAATGGCGGCCCAGGCCGTCTGAAATCTCAGCCACTTCGGGCCTTAGAGCTGAGGATATCTGGTTCCTGGGGGGGCTGCCATGTCCCACTGCGGGGAGACAGCACCTCCTTGTGACCAGGATGAATAAAGGCCTCTCCCGCCCTGGAAGGTGAGGAAGCCCAGGCTGAGGCCTGGTGGAAAGGTTAGCAGGCCATGGTTGGTGGCCAGAGAGGCAAAGGGCAAAGTGACATCCATATTTGGCTAATCAGAAATGCCCAGCACCCTCCAGAAGAGTTACCAGCCTTTTTTAGAAGCTCTGTGTATATAATACAACAAAGCTGCTCTCAACATTCGCGTCAACCTTTTAAAAGAAAACTTACTGCATCTGGATAATATAAAGAGGCTGTTGACATATGATAAAGCAGAGTTAGAAAATCACACATCTTGGAAACACCCATTTGTTTAAAAAAAATTACAGAAAAGAAATACCTGGAAGCGACTTTGAAATGGAGTTTGTTAGACCATCTGGAGAAGCGACACTAGGAGAGTAGGCGTGATGTGGATCCACGTGTGTTCTGTGGGATGAAGGGCACAGAGCAGAAGGTGGAAGAGATGGTCTCCTACCAGGCTGGCGACAGGTAGCAGGCGCGCTTTCTGTTGGAACCATTGTTTTGTGTGTACACTTTAGTCTCTATCTCTATCTATCTATCTATCTATCTATCTATCTATCTATCTATCATCTATCTATCTATCTATCTATCTATCTATCTATCTATCTATCTATCTATATTTGACTGTGCTAAGTACCTTATTGAAATAGCTGGTCTATCTAGGTTTTCTCAAGTGCCTGATACATGTTAAAAATTAGAAATAGTAATTTTCTTTTTGTTAGAACCCACATGATGTGTTATTTTGTGGGGGAACAGGTGAACCCCTCTTGAGTGGTGCACATTGTGTTTGTACCCAAGAAGGAAACACAGAGTCCTGAGCTAGCACACTTACAGCCAGGCAAGTGACCAGTGTCCCTTATGCCTGTATGCATGGAAAGGAAAAATGAGTCCTTTTTCAACACCTAGTCTTCCTAGATGTTAAAGAGATCGCCAGTTCTGGCAAAAGTAGAATTAGTAAACTAATAAATTTTGTACATTTAGTGTTCAAAATCTTAGGAAAAATCATCTTTTGAAAACTTGAGTATTTTAGTCCACTGGATTAGTGGAGAAGGGAAGGGTTCTAGACCATATTTTCAAGACACTTTTGACTATCATTACACGTGTGCAGTTTAATTGAGACCGCCGTGTATATCTACAGGACAAATGGGATCTTTACTTGAAACATGTAGTCTTATCTAGAACTTCAGAAGCTCCTGATGTATATTAAATGTAGAGGTAGTAAAATATCACTTTGTAAATATCTTTTTGCTAAAATTCATATGAAATATTATCCTCTGGGAGTAGAATGGATAAACCACCCCTTGAGCAATATGGTCATGTCTGTGCTTGTTCAGTGGTTGGGAGGAGGTGGGAGGGAAGCAAATGCAAAAATTAGTATGTTAGTGTGTTTGTACTTGGACATTTTCAGACATCATTTTGCTGTATGTTGTGTGGGCTTTGTTTCGCTGCTTATATAGTATACATAGTGGGCAAATAGGTCCAAATTTTGCAATATCTCTTCCCTAGATGTTAAAGAGATTGCCAGTCTATGGTAGAGTGGTTATAACATTAGCACACTTTGTGCACTTCGTGTTGAATTACACAGAAAAGCTTGTCCTCTGTAAATGAATTTTGGATTCAGCCATGTCTAACGTCACTTGTGCTGTACTTGTCCCCTGGCTTGATGGCAGAGAGAAGGAAGTGAGGAGGGAATGGTTCAAGGTCATATTTAGAAGATTCTTCAGATTACAACCGTTGCTGCGTTTGTGATTTTATTTGTCAGTGCTGTGTGAAAGCAGACAAGATCTTCTATGAAAAATCTAGTTACAGATGTGTACAAGTGCCTGTTATATTTAACAGTAGAAGTAGTAGAATAACACTTTCTGTAAATAGCTTTTTAAAAAATTTTAATTTAGTGGTACTTTTTAGACATAATGATAAC
Organism: Hystrix cristata; assembly: GCA_004026905.1. NCBI lineage: Eukaryota > Metazoa > Chordata > Mammalia > Rodentia > Hystricidae > Hystrix > Hystrix cristata. The sequence continues at coordinate 18,264 of PVJO010003694.1, read as the reverse complement.
ATTCATCATAGGGAATTTGTACCTGTACATGATATATCTTGCTGCTTCCTTTTTTTCGCATTCCCCTCCCCTCCCTTCACCCCCTCTTCCCCTCCTTATTTATAAAAGCTTTGTTTCCATTTTTTCCTTCTATTCTCTCTTTTTTCTTGTCACTCCATTCCTTTCCTCCTCCCCCCACCTTGTTCCCCTTCCCATTTGAACAATTTCTTCCCTTTTCCAATACAATACATTTTAGTCCTTATTTATACTTTGTTTCTCACACCAGAGAAACAATGTGTTATTTAAACATATGTGTCCAATTTTTTTCACTTGAGAGTATGGTCTCAAATAGCTTTTTAAAACTGATGGGAAATACAGTTTGCAAATAGGATGGTTAAACCACCTCGGAATAGAATACTGTCTCTACTTGTTCACTGGGTTGAGGGAGGTGGGAGGAAGAAACTGAAAGTATTTTGGTAAGTGCATGGTAGAAAATTTCAGCTTGTCCATTGCTCTTATGTTACATGCATTTCATTTAATTTTGTTACACTGTATATATAGTGTATATACTGAACATACGAATCCTAATTTTATAATATCCATTGTCTAGATATTAAAGAGGTTGCCAATGTAGGACAAATTAGAGTTAGTAAACTCACTCATGTTGTATACTTTGTGTTAAAATCCATAGAAAGGCTGTCTTCTGAAAAGGACTTTCGGAAGTGTAATTGTAAAATCACATTTGGATGACACATGTGCCTAGGTCACAAGTGACAAGGACAGAAGGAATTGGAAGAAATGAAGGGTTCTAGGTCAGAATGCTGCTACTTAGAAGACACTTTCAGATACAGCCATTGCTACCTGTGTAGTTTATTTGACACTACTGTGTATCTCGTGGACAAAATGGAGTTCATGTTTGAAACATCTAGTCTTTCTAGATGTTTAGAAGTGCACGAAGTATGTTAAAAGTAAAAGTAGTAAACAACATGTTTTGTAGATATCCTTTTGTTAAAATTAATAGTGAAATACTGTCTCTAGGAAATGGGATGAACAAACCACCAATCTGAGCAGTATCCACATTTGTGCTGGTTCAGAGAGGAAGGAGAAAAAGAAGGTACAAAGGGCTCTACATCAATGTGGTTTTGGTGAAGTAAGATTGACCACTGTCCCTTATGTATGTGTGTTTTGTTTTATTTTCCTGTGTATATAGCTGTATGTAAAGGACAAATCAGCCCCAATTTACATCTAGTCTTTCTAGATATTGCTGCTGTATGACAGAAGTAAAGTCAGTAAACTGACTTATTGAGCACACTTTGTGTTAAAATTCATTAGAAAGAATGTTCTCGAAAATCACTTAGGAAGTGAAATTGTTAAAGTCCCCTCCAGGTATTATATATGCACATATCTGTCCCATGGATTAAAAAAGATGGGAAGGAGAAAGGGCTCTAGACCAGTGTTCCTATTTAGATGACACGTTAAAATTAGCCTTTGTTAAATATACATGTGCAATTTACTCAATACCACTACACATACGGGATATTTAAATCCTTATTGGAAACATCTAGTATTTCTAGAAGTTTAAAGTTCACATTTGTAGAAGTCAAGGGCTAATGTAAGGTGCTTTTTTTTTTTTTTTGGTTACCTCACAGGAATGCTTGTATTTGGGGACTGGAATTGTCAAACTTGGAGAGTATGGTGCCTACTCATGGGGTATAGGGCGGGGGCTTATATAGAGAGGGGATTTAAGTGAGCTCAGATGGTCTTGCTATTGTTCTATATAGTTAGTATTGCTGAGCATTAAAAGATACATCCTACTGCCCAAATTACTTTCAAAGTAGCAAAATAATCCCTATATAAATGCACTTTTGTTCATTTTTAGGTAGCACTGTTTTCTGGAAGTGGCCTTTGTTAAAAGCCACCTGTTGGAGCTAGGTGTGGTCCTGAATTTAGCCACTGAAGTGGTGAAGGGGGAACAGGCGGAATGAGGGTGGTAGGCTCTCACTAGTATCTCCAAGTCTGGAGGATGAATTTGGGTTGTAGCCACAGGCCTGTGTGTGCATTTTTGGTAAAGTACTTGGAGCTGTTGTGCGCAAAGTGCCTACTCTATTGCACAACACCTGAGTTTTGTAGAGGTTCCGTGGTGATGATGTCTGATGAAAAGTAGAGATAGTGAGTTGGACAACATTGAAGTATCTCTTTGTTGTAATTGATAGAAAAGATGCATCTTGGACTTGGAAGTGCTACAGCACCTCTAGGCAGTGTGTATCGTGACTTGTTATTAGGCTGCTGGCAGAGGGGGAGAAATGAGCACACAAGGAGAGATGTGTGAAAGGCGTTCAGATTTACGTTTTGGTGAGAAGAATCAGTGTGTGTCTGACTTCTAGCTGTGCTACAGGAATATGTTCAGAGTTGAGTGGGAACGCGCTTTCTTGCTAATAGCTTAGTCGTGGAGCGCTGTTCACTCTCAGGCACATGGCTTATCGTACCCCTTTATGTCTCATTTTAAATCGAGTGTTAAGGAGATACAATATTGCCATTGTAACTTTACCGATGATTCTGTTCAGAGGCCTGTTGCCATTTTTATCTTCAGTGAATTTTTTAATCTCATGAAAGGCCTGATTATGAATTTTTTTAATAGGCTGCGTTGGTGTAGTGTATTCTTGGTTATAAAAAATACTTTGTAGCTTTGGGATTTTGAGTTAGTGAATATTCATGATGTATGGAAAAGCATGACGCACACTGTACAATCGTATGTACATACGGGACCTGGAACAACACATCCAACTCAGCTGCTCATGACTGCGAGTGACTTTGTTCTTTGTTTCTTGGGCTTTTGCTTCCTGTAATGCACATATTAACATTTAAAAAATAAAGATTATTTTTAAAACTCAAAAAAATGCACCCTTATGCCTCTCATTTCCTTTGTCCAATAATAATTGGTGCCTAATTTTTGCAGAGCACAACATTGCTTAGAACAAAGTCGATACACCATCATGGTCTCTGTAGCTGCTTAAGATCGTACATTAACAGCAGAGGTGTACAAGCAGCTTCCAAGATTCGTCTTTAAAGGGATGCATGTTCTCCCTTTTCTTCCTCCTTCCAATCGACTGGAATATAGCAATAACATCTGGAATTGTAGTAGGCGTCTTGTACCATAAGATGCCCGGCACAAGAAGTCACACGTAGACCAGTAACAAAGGCGACGAGCGGATGCCCGAGGTGGGCCCCTTGCTGTCAGCTCTACAGCCAGCCACCTCTGTCAGGGCAAAACACAGCCTGCCCTTCCTTAAAGGCAGTGAGACAGGTTCGTTCAGGCTGTTGCGGTGGAGGAGGGGATTCAGGGTAACCCGAACTCAGCTACAGTCCAGGCTACAGGGACTGCAAGATTAAGGGAAGAATGGGGAGAGGAGAGAAGGAATGAAGGGGTGTGGGTGTGGGCGGGGTGCTTCAAGCTGAATCGTGGGAGGAGGAAACTCCAAAAGACAGGCGGAAGGAGCTGTGTTTTGTTGTTGTTGTTGTTGTTGTTGTTTGTTTAAGAATTATTGGGCAAGGCAGTCGTTGGGTCTGGGTACATCTTTGCTGATTTGGCTGGAATGAGTAAGTTCTTTCAGCGGCCCTGCACTCCCTCAGGAAAGAACTGAATGGTTTGGGTCATATTAGGGATGCGACCTGCTGGAAATCACGCAGTAACAGTGGCCCGGGCGAGGGTCAATGTGATACTGAAACTCGAGAAGGGCACCGGGGACTGGAGATTGACCCACATAATTATCAACGAGTCTATGAAACCAAATCTGTTGGCGGAAGAGAGGAATGGTTGGGAAGAGAAAGTAGCCTGGGATGAAAATGGAGGCATGCCCAATTTCGGTTGCACACCTTGACTTGATTTTCCAAGACTCCAAGTTGTTTTTGATGTTGTTTCTGCTCCATTTATCATTTTCATTTCTCGGAAGAGAACTGGCTTGGGACCAGGACGTGTAGGGTGTTTGATAAACACTTAACTCAGGATCCTGCATCATTTTCTTCTCAAAGCAATTCTTCCCACTTAATAGGTGGAAAGCTCATTTCTCCATGGTTTTCATTCCTCTCCCATTGTTATTTAATTTGAAGATTTTTAAAAGACTCTTGTTGCTGTGAATCATCCTTATTTGTCCTGGTTCTATTTGTTTCTAAGTGCATTTAGTCGTTACAGCTATATGATCTTGTGCTTATGTGAAAAGCGATAAGTACAGCAAAGCTAGTTTTCATTGCTGCATGAAAAGGAATCACCTTGAGAACCCTTTATATTAATTTCCTGTGACATTCAAACATGAGGTTTTGTTCTAACCTTGTTGTGTGTATTCTTCTCAAATAACGTAACTTTTATCTTTTATACGCATCATTGTAGTCAATGATTTTTAACAATATTTAGACAATTGACCTAAGGCTAGTAGTGTGGGGAAAAAACTGTATTTTCCTAATTGAAACTTAGACCTCTACATTTAATTCTCCCTTAAGAGACTGAAGGAATAATGAGAGTTTGTACTAAGATTTCTTGGCTTGGGAGGAAGAAAGCAGCTATGTAGCAGTAGGGTTAGCATCCTCTTTAACATTGTTGACTCTGGATGATTAATTGATATCTATGCTGACCAAGGCCCTGCCTCTAATTGAGAGTTTAAATAAGTCAAATGCAATGAATGGGAAGAATGAAATTACTGGCCATCTGAACATGATATGGCAATCTTATCTATGGCAGATCCTCGTTTGCCATGTAAGATTGCAAAAGAAACACTCTGAGGAGCAAAATCATTTTTATACATGAAGTATAGAAAAAAAGAAATTGTCTGTGTGATTTTTGGGCCATTGCATAATCAAAAATCTTTCTACTCAATTCCAGCCAGTGCTTATCTTTTGGATATTGATCGTATGCTCAGTACTATGCTGGATTCCAGGTATTAACTACAGGTGTGTGAGTAGTTAGTAAGACAGAAGATCAATAAACACACAACTTTGAATCACAGCCATCGTGCTGGATATAGGGCAACACATGATGGGAACAGAACAACTAACCGTGTGTAAGCTTTTAGGAGGGATGTGACTTAGGGAAGAGGACACTGGAGAAATGATGGCTGCCAGTGAGTCATATAGGTGGGAAAAATAATCAAGAAGAAAGGGAGGTGGTACACAGAGGAAGAAATATGTAAAGGAGCCTGTGACATCTAGAGAATTTATAAGTACTAAAATAGATTAAACAGAGATAGTATATTGAGGACAGGCATGAAAGCAGTTTTGAAAGGCAGAGTGAGGCCAGTTCTTGAGAATTTATCCTGGTATAGAATAGGAGAAGGTTTTAGATGGGCGTGTATAACTGCATGAGGAGTCTCCAGAGAAACAGATCCAGTAGGATGTAGAGAGATATAGATAGCTGAGAAAAATCTTACTGCGAGGATTGACTTACAAGATTATGGAGGCTGAGCATCCTTGTGCTAAATTGTCTGCCAGCTGGAGAACGAACGAGAGAAGCTAGCGGCACAGTCCAGTTTGAGTCTGAAGGCCTGAGGATGCGAGAAGTCAGTGAACTATCTCTCGGACTGATAACAAAGACCCAGGGAGTGAGGGTGAGGCAGGATGCTGGTCTAAGTCCCCGAGTCTGAAAGCTTGGTGGCTCGAAGTTGTAAGGTGGGAGAATATCTATGTATTAGCTCAAGAAGAAAAAAGAAAACTTGCCTTTTATTGGCCTTTGTCTGCTATTCTAGCCCTCAGTGGATGAGATGGTGCCTAATCATGTTGATGAGGGTGGATTTTTTTTTTTTTTGCTTAGTCTACTGATTCAAGTGTTAATCTCTTCCACACATATGTTCACAGACATAATGAGAAATAATGTTGTAGAGCTGGGTGGGATGGCATAGGCCTGTAATTTCAGTAGTCCAGGAGGCTGAGGCAGCAGGATCACAAGTTTGAGACTTGCCTGGGAAACTTAGTGACTTAGTGAGTCTCTGTCTGAGAAAAATTTTTTACCAGTCATCTGGTTATCCATTCGCCTACTCACAATGACACATAAAATTGAGCATCGAAGAGAGTAGCAGGTGAGGTTTTTGCTGTACACCTGCTATCCTGATGCCACTGAGGTATGTGGAGCTAGGAGGGTGGAGGAGATGGAAGTCCGGGCAAGTCACAGTGAGGATGTGTTCAGGTGCGGTTCCTTGGCTGTACTTAAAACCCATAGAGAAGGCTGACGTTAGTGTAGAGGTGCTCATGGACTAAAGGTCCAAATTCATGTTATGGTAGTAGAAATGGAAAAGGACAAAAAGACTTAGACATATTAAAGAGCCCAATTAAGAAAAATGGTGACTGCTGGGATGTGGGAAGTGAGATGGAGGCAGTGTCTGGGATGATTCTCATGTTTTATGTCGGACAATACCCAAATTTCCCTGTGAAAGAATTCAGAAGGGTGAGCGTTGGCCTTTAGAGACTCTAAGAACCTCATGATCACCCTGACAAGCTTTCTGTCAATTCCCTGAAACCTGCCAGGTAGAACCACTAAAGTCAGCAACCAAAAATAGTGTTGATGTGTTATAGTAGACAGTAATCCATGATAGGTTGCATTGTACCCAGTTATCTTCGAATGTTTAGAAAGGCACGTAAAGAATCTTTTTAACATAATGATTACCATTATTACTACCTATAGATTTTATGACATACCTAGTGGTTGACATGCCAGATAAGTTTTATTGCAAGAAATTTAACTTTGGCATTTATCAGTTTTATACACCAATATGAACTCAAAGTGTTATGTTTATGACATCTAAATTTATTCTCTTAGTGATGTATTATTAAAGTGCTTGACACACATGAACAAGCATAGTCTAAATATTACCACAATAATAAAACTCCAGGAAAGATTTGTAGATATTTAGACTCGCGCGTCAGTGTCGGGGAGCTTCGCGGTGGAGTCCACACTCCTAGCAGCTGGAGAGGTGAGTGTCTGAGTCCCTCAGGGGAGGTGTGAACAGCGACCATGACGTCTACGATGGACTGTGCAAGGTGTCACCGTGTCCCCTTGAGTCATTAGACATGTTCACTGTGTCTGGGAACAGGTCTTCTGGGGAAACCTACAACAACTTTAGTGGGACGAACTATTGTTCCTATCACTGAAGCTGGTCCTGGGAACACGATGGCACCAATCTTACGTCCCTCCGCTGCTTGTTTAATTTCCCCTCACACCTGGCAGCCAATCCCTTTGGCCTAGGAAGCTTGCCTGATCCAAAATCCAGACATCCAGCCTGAGGGACTGATCCCTGGGTATGAAAATTTTATCAGACCACTACATTTTCCCACTTATCACAAAATTTAGGTGAGAAAGCATCAATGTAAGAGGTGACTCAATGGGCCACCTGATTGCCATGCGTGCTCTTTTCTTCCCAGTGTCCACGAGAAGCTGCGTCTCCTCCTGGTGATCAAAGCAATTACACTTGCCAGAAACCTGCTGGACTTTTGGCCAAAGGAAACGGAACCTTTTTGGAGAAAGGTTTCACTATTTACTGTGTATCTCGGGCTGGCCTCCGATTTGCCATCCTCCTGCCTCGGCCTTCCTACTGCTGGGATCACAGGTGCACACCACAGCTCCTGTGTGTCTGTATCTTAATGTTCAGTGCAGTTTTGTTACAACCCTGATGGAAGTATTTCTCCTCTAGAGCATAAGACTTCTAAAGTGCGGTCCACCATCACAAGATGGAAAGAAACACTTCCCTAAACGAGTCTGCAGGAGTGATGGTAAGTTCTGCATATTTGCCTTTAGTTCTGCACACTTGTGTTGCGTGTGTTTTGATTCAAGATACATTCTTTGTCTTGTTGGATGTTGTCTTGTCCTCATGAGTTAAAAGCCCCAAAATCTCCTCTCAGAGTTTGATGCTTTCCTGCTCAAATTGGGTGGTGTGTTGAGTGACAGTAAAGCTACTCGCCCACCTCTCGGTAACCCAGATCACCCTCTTTTGTCTCTGGTTGTACTAGAGTTTCTCTCTAACCTCACAGTACCTTGCAGTATGTATTTTATTATTAGGTGTTCACACACCCATTGCTCTGAATATGGTAACATGACTGACCATGCCAGTCGTGTTCATGATGGCTAGTGTGATGTTTGACATTTATCCCTCTGTTAAATATTTCTTGGGTACTTGTTACATGACAAGCAATGTGTCAGAACTACGACACGTGGTAAAGGGGATAGAAATATCCAAACGTGGAGTTTTCCATCTAAAGGAAGAAATTAACACACAATATTTACCAAAGGTAAAAATAGAAGCTAGTATTTTTCTATCACCTTCTACATTTCAAGAATGGTTCTTAGGGATTTACATCCATAGCAAATACTGCTTAAAACTAATTCATGTGTTTGGGATTGTCATTGTTTATGGAGGGGACCTGAGGGCTTTCTCATCTAAGTGAGTCCTGTGACTCACTGTTAAATTCTCAGGCAGAGCTACTCATAGGCCCACTCGGTTCTGTCCACTCTCCCTTCCCTCCACCCCTCCCAGGCAGAGTGCACCTTTAAATTCATCAAAGCCAGGGACTTGACATTAGTCCCTAGTCCAAGGTGGAGCTATTGAATGGGTTTGTACTCGTCAAAGTTTATCTCCCACTTGGTAACTTGGCTGACATAGGCTTGAAGATGGTTTCCATGAAAGCTTACTCCACCAACTAGTGGCTAATTTAACAATGCATGAGACAGGGAGTTCTAATCTATTTTCTGAAGATATTGGGGTAAACTGTCTTATTTTTGCTCTTCCCATTCTAGGTCATCTCATTGTTGAGTTTGTATTACTGAGGTTTTTCTTAGAAAAGTGTCAAGGAAATGTCCATAATTGGATTGGGCTTGGAAGTGCAGGCAATTTGTACAGGTTTGGATCTGGGTAAAACCAAGATACACAGCTTAGATGAAAGGACCAGCTAACCTTCATATAAAGAGCAATCATGGATGACTTACACTTTCTTTCATCAAGATTTACTGTGGTGTTATTGTGTTAAGATACTGTGATAATATGATAGGGATAGATGCGTCCATAAATATTACATCCTTATACATTATTAGTATATATTATTAAACATTATGTACAGTCCTACACTGCATAACAGTATTTGGGTTAATGACAGAGCAGACATAGGATGGTGTTAACATAAGATTACAATGACCTGAAGAACTCCCATTGCCCAGGGATGTTGTAGATCTCTCAGATTGGCTATGTGAATTCTATGATTTTCACATAATGAGAAAATATCCTAACAATGCATTTCTCAGAATGTGTTCCTCTCATTACTCAAAGGATGATATATTATGTTATTTTTTCTTGTTAATATAGAGAATTTTATTGAATAAATTAAAATATTAAGCCAACCTTGAATTTCTTGAATAAAATCCATTTGGTGGGGTTGTACTATCCTATTATCATGGTGTGATTTTGATATTATTGTTTTATTTGAGGTTTTCAGGTATGTGATTATAGGAGATATTATCTCATGCTTTTAAGGGGATAAAATGCCCTATTTGTCTTTTATATCAAGATTAAAACAATCGAGTTGGCATTATTCCTCTTTCTAAAAAATTGTCTAAAGGATATGATAAAATATTAGCTTGCTTTTTAAATGTTTGGAATAATAATCTGCATGAAATATCAGCAGATATTGGCAGTGGTTTACTTGTAAGCACACTGAATCTATGCTTGTGAAAAAAATTTAGTTGCAAATTCCATTTATTTACTAGATTTGAGATGATTAAGATATACTGTCTCTTCTTGTGTCAATCATGGTAATCTGTGTTTCTGTCTAGAAATTATTTAATTTAAACTTTCCTATTTATCTGCATAAATTGCTTCAGAGCATCTTCTTTTTTATTTTTTAATCAAGAACATGTACTGGGACAATGTACACATAATGATTACATTCATCCCACTCGCTTTGTATCTGTACACGATGCATCTTGATTTTCCCGCCTCTTCCCCACCTCTCCTCTCTGTCTCCTCCATCCCTATTTACAGCAGGTTTATTCACATTTCTCCATGAATTCCCTTTCCCCTTTCTTTCCTTTTTTTCCCTTCCTGCTTTTCCCCCTTCTCTCTTTCCAGTTTTCCTCTCCTTTGTATATTATCTTCCTATTACATCTACTACACCTCTTTGTCCTATTTACACTTATGGTTTCTCATATTAGAGAAACAATTCGGTGTGTATTCATGAGTGTCTGATTTATTTCACTTAGTAGTATGTTCTCAAGGAACATCCATTTACATACAAACGACTCTAGTTTATCCTTTTTTATGGCGGTATTTTACTCCATTGTGTAGAAAAACCACATCTTCTTTAGCCATTCATTGGTTGTTGGGCATTTAGATTGTTTCCAAGACTTAGCTATTACAAATTGTGTTGCTATAAACATGGTTGTGCACACATCTCTATGATATGATGATTCCAATTCTTCTGGGAAGATCCCCAGTAGGGGAATACCTGGATCAAATGGAACCTCTAGTTCTAATTTTTTGAGGAATCTCCATATCGATTTCCATAGTGGATGGACCAGTCTACATTCCCACCAACAGTGGAGGAGGGTTCCTTTTTCCCCACAGTCCCACTAGCATTTGTTATTGGTTGATTTTTTCATATATGCGGTTCTTTCTGGAGTGAGATGAAATCTTAACGTTGTTTTGATTTGCATCTCTCGAATGACTAGTGATGTTGAACACTTTTTCATATACTTATTTGCCACTCTAATTTCTTCATCTGAGAAATGTTTATTCATTTCAGTTGCCCATTTTTGGATTAGATCTTTAAATTTGGGAGGTTTAATTTTTTTGAGTTCTTTGTATATTCTAGATGTTAGACCTTTGTTTGATGGATAGCTAGCAAACGTTTTTTCCCAGTCTGTGGGTTTTTGCCATGCTCTATTGGTGATTTCTTCTCCTGTGCAAAAGCTTTTTAATAGCATGCGGTCCCAAGCACTGATTCTTTGTATTGTTTCCCGTGTAGTCTGGGTTCTGTTCATAAATTTTTTCCCTACCCCTATGTCTTCGAGGGTTCTTCCTATTCTATTCGCCAGTAAATTTAGTGTTTTTGTTTTAATGTTTAGATCTTTGATCCACTTTGATTTTAGTTTAGTATATGGTGAAGGACTTGCATCTAGTTTTAGTTTTTGGCAGTGGCAAGCCAATTTTTCCAGCACCATTTGTTAAAGAGGCTATCCTTCTTCCAGTGAGGGTGTTTGGCTCCTTTGTCAAAGATAAGGTATTTGAATGTGTTTGGTGTGGTTTCTGCATCCTCCAATCTATTCCACTGATCCTCAGGTCTGTCTTTTTGCCAGTACCATGCTGTTTTTGTTACTATAGTTTTATAATATAGTTTTAGGTTGGGAATTGTGATGCCCTCTGCTTTTCCCCTGTTGCTTAGGATTGTTTTTGCTATTCTTGGTCTCTTTTGGTTCCAGATGAAATCCAACACCCATTCATGATAAAAACACTACAGAAAATAGGAATAGATGGTGTATATCTAAATCTGATAAAAGCCACATATGACAAACCAACGGCCAGCATCACACTAAATGGACAGAAACTGGAAGCTTTCACACTAAAATCTGGAACAAGACAAGGTTGCCAATTATCACCACTATTATTCAACAGAGTTCTAGAAACATTGGCCAGAACAATTAGACAAGAGAAAGAAATAAAAGGAATAAAGATAGGAAAGGAAGAAGTGAAACTATCATTATTTGCAGATGACATGATACTCTACATAGAAGACCCAAAAAACTCCAAAAAACTTCCAGATTTAATAACGAAATTCAGTTCCATTGCCGGATACAAAGTCAACACCCAAAAGTCAATAGCATTCCTATACACAAACAATAAACCCACTGAAAAAGAAATAGCAGATGATATACCTTTCACAATTGCACACACAAAAATAAAATACTTAGGAATCTATCTAATGAAGGAAGTAAAAGATCTTTACATTGAAAAGTACAGCACTCTAAAAAAGGAAATTGAAAAGGATATCAGAAAATGGAAAGATATCCCATGTTCCTGGGTAGGAAGAACCAACATAGTGAAAATGGCTATACTTCCTAAATTACTATACAGATTTAATGCAATTCCAATCAAGATACCACCAACATACTTCAAAGAGCTAGAAAGGACAATCAGAGCATCTTCTCTTCATTACTCCCTTTTTGGAATCTCTTGAGATATTGGTCCTTCCATCTCTGACACATACAGTATGTATGTGTGTATACTATACTAGTGTATATACACTACGTGTGACTAGTGCTTCCTTATTTTTCTCTGTGTTAAGCTTCTCAGGGGCCTGTCAATTTCATCACTTTTTGCAAATGACCAATTTTTAGCTTCATTATTCTAACATAATTTTGTTATCTATCTTCATTTTTATTGTTATCTTTATAGGTTCCTTTCTTATGTGAATACTTTTTCCTTCTTTTTCTGCAGAACTTAATAATATTTTCATTAGTACTTCAAGGAGGAATTTTGACTCTAACAGATATTATTTTATTTGTAAATTGCAAGTTTTCCATCTCTGGATACTTGTGGGCATGTTTTATTTATCTTTTATTTAATTTAGAAAGTCTCTTGTGTGGCAGAACTTCTTTTGATCAATCATTTTATTCATTATCTAGGTTCCCTTTTAACATTAAGATAGAAATATTTTCTTTATATTTCTTAGTTTTCTTCCCAATGATCACTTCTCATTAATTTCTACTCTTTTTTTCCTGCGTGAGTTTCTTCTATATATTTTAAATGTTAATTGGAAGAATTTCTATAACTTTTAATCTAATTCACCAATTCACTTTCCTAGTGTTTCCAAACTGGGATTCACTGTAGCCAAAGCAATTAATACAGTAACTATGATTTTAATTCTTGTAATTTTCTGAATTTTAGGTTTTTTCTTTTTGATTGTTGGATCTTTTATAGAAGAAATTTACTATAGAATTTTGTATTGTTATAATAATTCAAATGAAAGCTAGCCTAAGGATTGATTTTACCTGATACAAAAATGAAATCATAAATGGTTGATTCTGGTGAAAATCATAATAAAATCATAATCATAAGTGGTTGATTGTGGTGAAAAGACACAGAAACATATCTGGAAAAGTTTGAGAGAATTGAAACATTGTGAAAATATCTTCAAAAATCTCAAGGATGCGATCCCCAGCACCAAAGCAAACAAACAAACAAACAAACAAACAAACAAACAACTCAAGGATGCGAGGCAGGTGATTACATTTTATTATTCCCATGTAGCCCGAGGAGACAGAAACCCAGGCAGTGCAATGTGAAAAGTAATATTTAAAATTCAGAGTATGTCAAACAGAAAATCAGAGTCCACAAAGGCTGTATGAATACAACTTCTATCATAGGATGTAAGCATGGACTCAAGGCCCAGTGATGACCCGGATAGCCTGCTAAGACCCACTTTGATCATGAGCTTTTTGTTTATATTTTCCAGTCCTCCTTCAAAGACAATTCCTACAGCAGGACCAAATTGCATGAATCTGATATGGATAAGAGCAACAAGATGCATTAGGATACAAAGATGCATTTTTTTCAAAAATTATGTATCAATTGAAGCACTACATGCCTTTTCATTGCAACTGAAAGCGGCACCCGAATCAGTCCAGCACACGAATGTCTGTGGAAGGTCTGTTGCCAAAGCATGGAAGCAACCACGTTGCCCTTTGAGAGCTACATGGATAGACAAACTTAGGTACATCTGTGCAATGGAACAGTATTCAATGATTTTTTTAAAAAGAGAGCTATTGTGCTACAAAAATGCATGAATTAAACTTAAAAGCTCAGTGAAAGGCTAGCCTGAAGAGGCTACATAGTATAGGATTCTAAGCATCTGGCATTCTGGAAAAGGCAGAACTAGATAGACTAAAAAATCAGTGGTTACCAACGGGTCAGAGGTATGCCAAACAGGAGCGGGAGGGCAAATCGGGAGAGCACAAGGGATTTGTAGCATGGTCAACTCTTGTGTGACAGACATATGCCATTAAACATGTGTGAAAATTTACAGATTATACAACACAAAGAATGAAGCTACTGTGAACTATATACTTCAGTAATAATGTATCAATATCAACTCATAAAGTGTAATAAATGTACCTGTATTAGTCAGCTCTTTGTTGCTATAATGAGACACCTGAGGGAAGTAACTTTATAAAGAGAAGAGCTTTATTTAGCTCACTGCTTTAGAGGTTGAAATCCCAGACTGGGCAGCTCCATTTGTTTGACCTCTGAATAGTGTGGAACATAACCTCAGTGATGGTGCACATGTAGGAGGAAAATCCCATAAGATGGTGGAGAGAGGAGGTGGGGAGAGAGGCAGAGAGGGGAGAGAGACAGAATAAGTGCTAAGTGACATGGGAGAGAGGATATAGGAACTGTGTGCACTCCGTTCTATTTTTCTGTAAGCCTAAAACTGCTGTTAAAGTTGATTAATTTAAAAATATGTGTGACCACTTACATAACTTCATAACTGACCAAGGAACCTATAAAAGCACCCCAACAAAGTGATCAACACGACATTGAAATGGAGACTTTAAAGAAATGAAAAGACAGAAGGATTCTTCTATTCTGAGTGCTTTTTATTCTCCCTTCTCCACTGAGAAGTCATAAGATAATGTTACCGCCTGTCAGTGCTGTACCTTGGGGGTCAATCTCCTACACGTTTGTTTTATGGTCTGCTATATTCATCGCTGCTTGCTAAGATTATTTGCTTTTTTATTGAGATGTGCGTTTTAGCTTAGTTTATCACATTTTGAAAGTACAAGGCTCGAGGGCAATTCTTGTTTTGTTTTCAATTTTGATTTCATTTTATGAGGGAAAGTTGTAATTGATACGATCTATTTCCAGTCTCTTATGTATTTTGTATATATGTATAGTTATCGTAAAATGCTAATCTATAAACTTGAACATATAATTGTGTATTTATGCACACACACAGCAGCCTTAGGATCAACTATGAATTACTTAGAAACTGCGGTACTATCTGGTAGAACCGCGTGGGCTTCTTTCGAAGATATTTCCTGTTGTGCGTTTGAGTCCCCCTAGGGAATGTTTTCTGAAATAGCGGGGTTATGCTTCTCTGCCTCTGGCTAATGCATGCGCAGTGGTAGTGATAGAAAATAATCCGTCCTTTGAAATTATGCCACATAATTGGGAAAAGGTGTGGAGTTAGAAAATTGTTACTCTTCCCCATTATTCCATCTCCTGTGGGGACCAGGCGGGATGCACTATTTTCCCTTGGGCCAGATCTATTTTTGCCTCTGTAAGTAGATCCTGGTGATTTAGAGTTGGATTCGGCTCCAGTCAGGAGTCAAACCTGGCATTTCTTGTTTCCTTGGGAACAAAAACGGGTCCTTCTAAAGTGGAGGCGTAAAACTTTTGCCGTCAGGGTAGCGTGCCCAACTCCCAGGCTCGGGCTTAGAACATCGGGACGAGTTTGGCTTTGGAGGGTGCAGAAGGCCCTCTTTTCATTCCTTGAAACTATCTCAGTTCTTGATGTGACTGGGAGACTCCCTGAATATTTTTATATTTTTTTTACCTCCATTCATTCAAAGTATTCACAAATGTGAATGGAAAATCGTCCCTCTGTGTGATTTGTTACTTTACAGCGAGGAAGGGTAGCTTTGGGGCCTAAAACATGTAAAGGAAAAAGCAAACAGGGTTCCCGCAATATCTCATTTTGTAAATAAGTGCTCTAAATACTGACAGTGCTAAGAGGGGTGTTCTCGAAGCGCACGCCGAGCCTCGCCTGGAGCTCAGGGGCCCTGTGGAAGTGCTGGACGCGCAGGCGCCAAGTTCTCAAGTGTGGCTGATGCTGCTGAGCCGCGGCCACCCGGGGACTCGCTACCCGACCTGACCTCTTTTGCTCACAGGTGGGACCTTGATTTGGGATGTTAGATGAGTTTTGGAAAGAGCACGATCTTATGCAGCACTGGGATCTGGTTTCCTTCCTTACGTGTTATCAAATGGAGTGATTTTGCCCGAGCAGTATCTCTGAAATTCAGTTACTTCATCTAGTAATTGGTAAAAAATAATGCTCTCTGGATTGTTTGGAACATTGTGATGAATAAACTCTTACTTTCTGCAGAGTATATATTCTGTTCTCTAGAACCTCAGCCATTTAGTGATGGATAAGACAGAGTTCCCTGCTGGTTAGACCTCTTGCTCTTCCAGAATCGACGTTTTTTTCACCGAAACATACACAAACAAATAAGTACAGCTCATTGTTGGGACGGTGCAGGCAGTCTGGGAGGGCTGCATGGACTAATTTCTCAGCCTATGATTCTGCACGTCCCTCCCTACAGTGCCAGAATGAGACTCTTTTTCCAATTCATGTGTGTGTGGGAGGACTGGACTGTTTCTCTCCGAGGCCCTCAAAGCTGCCCTGGCCCTCGTATTGCGGAGTCAAAAGGTACTGCATAAACCAGCATGGGACTTACAGTTCTTTTTGTAAACAAATGGAAAAATGGCACAGACTTTTGTTCTATAACTCACATTCCATGCAATATACTTATTTAAATGATACGATTCAGGGGTTTGCTATATTTGTAGTATTGTGCCTATTCTATTACAACTTAAATTTAGTACATTTCATCACACCAAAAAACTCAGTAGCCTCAGCTGTCACGCATTCATCCTTCATAGTCTCAAACACAGGCAACCATTTATCTCCTTTTTCTTTCTCAAGATGGCTGATTCTGGAGAGTTTATACAAACAGAACCATACAATAATGTCTTTCGTCACAGGCTTGCTTGGTTCAGCATAACTTTTCAAAATTCGTCCATGGCGTAGCACACCATTACTCTCTTTTCTTCCAACTAATATTCCATATGCAACTGTACCATATTTGTTCATCCATTCATCAGTAATGGTCATTTGAATTGTGTCAAATTTTTTTGATGATAATAAATAAAGATGCTATAAACATACACTAACAACTTTGTGTGTTTTCATTCTTTTCGCTATATGGTAACTCTGACATTTTGTAGAGATGCCTAACTTTATTCCGAAGTGGCTGTTCCTCTTTGCATTCCCACAGGAATGAATGGGATTTCCGGTGATTATTTATTTGGTGATTATAGCCATCCTGATGGATTTGAGGTGATATGTCACTGTGGTTTTGCTTTGTAGTTCCCTGAGGCTCTGCGGTCTTCACTCTTATTTCATGTACATTATTGGTTATTTGTGTTTTTCTTTAGAAATTTGCATATTTTCTTTGTAAATAATAAATTATTTGTATTTTAATTACTAAGCTGTAAGGAATTCATTATGCATACTGGATGCAAACCTCTTATCAGATACAGGTTTCAAATATTGTTTCTTATTATATGGATTTTTTTCATTTTATGCATGATAAAAATTGTAGCATTAAAGTTTTAATTTTATTGTGTCCCAATTTAACCACTTTTCCTTAGGTCAGCTCACACTTTTGGTGTTACATTTAAGAGCCTCAGGGAAGCCAAAGTCAGGAAGATCCAGAACTGTGTTTTTGTCCACATTTGCATCTATGATTCATTCTGAAATTTGAAAAAACTATTATATGAGGTACAGGTTTGACTTCACTCCTTAGTGTACAGAAACAAGTTTTTCCAGCATTATTTCTTAAAAATACTCTTCTTTTCTCCATTGAACTGTCTTGATACCTTTGTTGAAAATCAATTGGCTGTAAATATTTTGGTTTATTTCTGAACTCTTGATTCTATCCCATTGATCTGTATATCTGTTTTTATTCTAGCCAACACTGTATTGATTGCTACAGCATCAATTAAGCTTGAAATTAAACGGTGTGATTTCTCTGACTTTGTTCTTCCCTCTCGTGATTGGCTTAATTGTTCTGGGCCTCTTGCATTTCCACTGACTATTAGGGGCAGCTTGTCAAGTTCAGCAAAAGAAGCCAGCCTGGATTTGGATGGGGATCGACTCTGTAAATCAATCTGAGAAGTATCGCCGCTATAATAGCAGGGTTATGTGTCAATTTGACTGGGCCACAGGAAGCCCTGATGATTGCTGAAACATAGTCCTGGGCCTGTCAGTGCAGGAAGTTTGAAATGAGGTTAACATTTGAATAAATAGAGCAAGCAAGAGTTGCTGCTCCTCTGGAATGACTCTCATCCAATATGGTATGTTGAAGATTTGAACAGAACAAAAGTTTAGCTCGTAAGTAAGAGAGGACTCCTCCTCTTTCCTTCTTTGGAGGGAAATTGTTTTTTTCATGCTTTCAGACTTAAACTGAAAAATGAGCTCTTG
>PVJO010003693.1:71626-119692 GCA_004026905.1 Hystrix cristata | reverse complement strand
AAAAAAAAAAAAAAACAAGACAATATTGTTCTATTAAAAACAATATTATGTTTAAGTATAATATGTCAGAATATTTTTGTATATCCTGAAATTATTCCTGGGACTTTAGTATTTGAACTTTTCAGTATGTGGAACTTTAATGACTATACAAAACAGCCCACAGTGATAGCGAATCTTTTAGAGCTTTCAATAACACAAACAGCCCCCTGCAGCATGCATGCCTTAGGTCCGCCACCAGTGCCCCAGTCAGTCTGCTCTTATATTTCAAGTCTATGGAAAACAATTCTACACTTCATGTCACATTATACCACCCTCTATGAAAAATAAGCCCAAGAACAAAAGCACTGTTACCAGTATCATCAGCATCATTATTAACTATAAGATACCATAATCCAACTCCCC
Organism: Hystrix cristata; assembly: GCA_004026905.1. Taxonomy (NCBI): domain Eukaryota; kingdom Metazoa; phylum Chordata; class Mammalia; order Rodentia; family Hystricidae; genus Hystrix; species Hystrix cristata. Next base: position 119,290 of record PVJO010003693.1, on the reverse strand, counting down.
TAATCCTGACAAAACAGAAATCTACACAGGTTAATTAACTTGCACAAGTGATAGGTCAGTCAGGTAGCAGAGATCTGTGAAACCCGGTACTCCTGAACTCTGCAACACTGTTCAAACAGACAACATGTCAACTGCACCCCCAAGCTCTTCACAAAACTATTTTCTACTTATATAAAGATGACCCATTCAAATCCTACACTGCAAGATTTCAACTTAAAGGACTACCTCAGAAATTTTTTTTAATGGGATATGAAAAGTTACATTATGAAGAGGGAATTCTGTAATACAGTCCCTAACAGAATGCACAGGGCTGTGGAGCTGGTCCACGCACCTCCTCTTCTCAGCTCCCCAGCCTTGTAGGAATCAAGACCAGCACAGCCTTGGACCCCTGTGCGCTATGGAGCCTGACAGCTAGGACTGGTCCGTCACAAGCAGGGGACCACAGATATGTGGCTTCCGTTTACTTACTACATCACACAGCAGGGAAAAGTCTATCACTGATTGAACAAGTTCAAATATCCATCCAAAAAAAAACACCCCTGGACTGCTTATCTTCACCAATGAATGACCTTCTTAGGTGCAGAAGATCATTCCCAGTACCTGGCAGTCAGTTCACCACCAGACCCTATGACTCTGATATCAAAATCACTGTGCAATGTCTAATTTTTATTCCTACTAAAAGCTACTACATGTCCACTATTTCAAGAGACCTGATACAATTCATATCTTTTCCACAGGTAAATTTCACTCTATAACTTCATCTGAACATTATAATCACTTTAAAATTCACAAATCACAGACATAAAAATGTATCTTAGCACTTCCCATATATTCAGAAGGATGACAGGGAGGCAAAGGCAACAGCTATGTAACAACTGCTCAGAACAATTTTGGTCAACAGACAATGGTAATGTTACAGGAAAAAAGAAAATCTGGTGGGCCATGAATTCTACTTCAAATTAGATAAACACAGGCAAGCAGGTTTTGGCTCAACTTGTAACCTATTTTTCTTTTCAATGACCTAATCATCAAACTGTGATCAATGTTATTGGACAACCAATCACCTATTATTCAAAGGATCTACTCAGAAGGAGATGAAGTACGTAAGTCTGCTCATCAATCAAGGCATTTAAAATACTATGAATTTAGTGACTATGCAGAAGATTTTTTATGTGTCATACTTTAATGTATCCATGTTCCCTTCCATCTGTGTCAAGGCTACAACTGTTGATTTCCACCCGACAACTGCTGGTAACAGCAGGTGCGGGTATGCCACATGTGCACAAACATCTCTAGTGTGCCAAGTCCCAAAAACAAGCACATGGGCACACATGGTAGGTCAGCCTGCCTTCACTCATCCTGATTCTCTGATGTTTGAGGTAACATGCAAGCTATTTCCTACAAACACCATCATACTACACCTAACTACAAGAGTCCCATGACATCACTGCCCCCAATACTTCTTAATCACTGTGGTGATGACCACATTACTACCAAATTAGGACCAATGAAAAATACCTCTTGATTACTGTCAAGAGGAAAAATAATCAGTGCTGACAAGCAGGCAAATCTTTCTCAGTGGGTTATAAAGTTACACCAGGTTACCTTACAGTGCAAGAAACTTTCCTGTGGATATCGTTCTCAGGCTATAAAAACAGGTTATTTCACAGGAAAATCCACAGGGACAGAAAGCTGTTCGGTAGTTGCCTAGGTACCAGAAATGATGTAGTGATTGCAGGAATGAAGGCAAAGGACCAAGAGGTTACTTTTTCTCAATGAAAATGTTCTAAAATTGACTGTGATAACAGTTGTACAACTGTGTAAGTGAATATACTAAATTGAATTGAATATACTAAATAGCATGTAGCCTGCCCATATAAAGCGTACTATGCTTTATATGGGTAGACTACATGCTATGTGAGTTACATCTCAAAGCTGCCAGACAAAACCCAGTTGCCTGGAAATGTTACTAAGACATTCCATAATAAAACTGCATCCTGTAATTGGTTACTAAAAATACAAAGTTACAAGGGAAAAGTAGACATAGTATGATTATTTTTTCTTTCCTAAGAATACAGTCTTGATGTTTACAACTATGCTAGAAATAATGTTCAATGCATTGGTCAAATATGCCTATGGAGAAATAAGTGTATGTATTCCATTTCTGAACCCAACAGTTATATCTGGCATACTGAATAGAAAGATTTCTAGTTACATTCATTAACTTCACTTTAGCAAGTAACTTATGATGACTAAGTCCTGAATAGTAAATATGCAAGATTTTACAGTAAGGACCATTTTTAACAAAAAGTTTTTGTCATTGTACAAACATAAGAACATTTTAAGATTTTTAAAACACATTTAAAGAAAAAACTTTTTTCACCCAGTGCTGGGACATCAAACCTAGGGCCACATTCATGCAAGGTAACTACTCTACCACTGAGCTATACCTCCAGCCCCAGAATATACTTTTGATTACCACTTTTTCCTTTCTGGGGACCTCTGACACTCAAAAGAGATTTACTAAACTGCTCCTTAAGGGCAAATCACCACAATTCATCATCACTTTGATTTTCATTCTGAGGAATAAAGTTTGATAAAACTAGCTTGGCTCCTACCATAAACAAATTATGTACTAAACAAGTGATCTACCTAATCAACGGCATAAACTGGTTGACTCTAAGTTTTAAGCTTTATGTTTCGTGGAAAATGTAGTTTTATCAATGCTACGACAAAAAGCTTGTATCTCCTAAAGTTCTAGACATTCTTGTGAAATCACCTTGTAAATATAAGCTTGTAGATTAGAATGAACATAAATAAGTGCTGAATTTCATTTTTTCCTAGAGTATTTCCATTTCATGTAAACTTTAAACTACCTTTGGACTAGCAGAACACCCACTGGCCAACATCTCACCATCAAAACTTAGAAGCAATAACTGTAACAACATTTTATATAATCCATTATAGTTCTTAAAGCATTTTTTCCAAACCAATTAACTCAGCTAATGCCTAAAGCCATGCTGTACGATAAACACGTTTATCGTCTGCATTCTGGAAACGAGAAGCTGGAGAGTCTGAGATGGGATGGGGTGGTCTATTAGCGCTAACAGAGCCAGGAAGCGAGATCAAGCCAGGTCTTCCAACTCCACTGTGCACTGGAGGCTCCCCCAGGGCCCAGATGTGTTCTGGGCCTAATCAATTTTTTTTCTAGAATTTGTCAGTTTGAATGAATTAGTATTAGCTGATGCTTACAATAAATTTTTAAAGTACCAAAAATTGTCTGAGACATGTTTTACAAATAGCAAAATACAGTTTCTAGTGCTAGCTGAGAATGGATAACACTGCAACTGGTTTGGTTTGCTTTTTACAGATGTCATTTTTTTTTCTCCTAATTTCTTAATAGGTCAGGATTTTCTCAAAAAGAACAAATGTTCTTTAAGCTTTAACTGATAGAACAAAATTTACACATCATTGGAACACAATTCAGAACAAAACAGAATATTCTCCCATATGTATTTTTATAAAATATTATTTCAAAATAAAATACTACATTTTAACCTAAAACAATCTTTTCTTATCAACACTTTTTCTTATCAACATTCCCTGAAATTAATCTAGCTTTGTAGATAAGATCAGAAATTTTTAAAAGTCATATTAGATCTTTTTACAAATACAGTGCTTTTTAAATGTCCTACATGTCTAAGAAATGATCTGATGTGACCATTCATACATTCCTCTTAAGAGACTTACATTTTCTGCATCTATGAAAACAGGCCCAGTCATTCTACACCGTAATTTGCAACCATTAATGCATTACAGCTCTTCTCTTGACTTGTAAATACACATCACACTCAAAACAATTTTTGCTATTGTTTTACTTGCTTTACTATACCACATAATATTTTTCAATATTTATTCTCTAAATAGATATCACAGAACACGTCCCACAATTCAACTGTGGTGCGTACCTCCCCCAAAAAGGTAGATATTAAGATTCCAAAACCGGTGGTGGGAGGGTGGGAGGGTCTCCCATCTCTGAAAGGGATCAGACTTCTGACCAGCATTATTAGCAGGCTCTCACAATATGGAAAATTAAAAATGCTAAGCAAACTACCACCCTACCCACAAACTAGCAAAAGGGTATTTCCCTGCTCACAGGTTTGCCATGAACTTCTTTTTCTCCACTGCCTGGCACTCCATCCATGCCCAGACTGTCACCAATGAACTGTCCTTTTCTACCCTCTCCCCTTCATTCTACTTCTGAAACTACCAGTATTTCCTTTAGGCTTCACCCTGTTGCATGTTCTTTGCACAGGAACCTCACTGACATTTTCAACAATAATGACAAGGAGTAAATCTTGTAGGTGACTCTGGCATAGCACAAAAAAGAAAAATGTCACCAAGATCTTAAGAAGAAAGGGATAGAATAAATTGTGCTTTGTATTCAGTATGATACCATGATATATAAAGAAATATCTAGTTTGGTATATATATTATTAATGTGACAGAAGAAGAGGAAGAGGGGGAGGTAGAGGAAAGCGAGACAAGGAGAAACATATATACCAAAGGAGAAAAGAGGAGCAGCTACATGATTTCCAAGAAGCTTCGAGAACTTGCATTTCAAGATGGCAATGTTTTACCCCCCAGGCTAGTTATCAAACTTCAGCCAGAGCCAGGGTGCAGCCTTTTTGATGATCTTACTCCCCTCAAAGGACCCTATACTTCACCTTTGCTCTCAATCACTTGCCTTCCCAGCAGGAACCCAGCACTTCCACCAGAGGCCTGTGCTGCCCAGCTGCATAATCTCCACGATGGCCATGGCACCTGTTTAGTTACTATTTCTACAGTCCCCCTACTGCACCCCACCACAAGTGCAGTAGATTCTCTATACCAGTGGATGTTTTGACACACAGAAAAGCGTATTAGAAATGCCATGTTTAAATGTTTTCATCTTTTTAAAATTCCAGTATTATAAAATTTTTTGCAACATACACCACTTATTAGATATTTATATTAAATTAACAAACACACATGTTAAAATACATATGCTCAAATTTTTCTGGATTTCATGTGCAATTTTTCAAAAGCTCGCTGTCCGTGGCTGGAAAGATGCACTCTTTAGCATATCCCTTCAATTTTCTTCTTACGCATGTAGCACAGAACACAGGGAACAGAAGTATGACCATCTATTCATTTAGTCATTTAGTAAACATTTCTTTGACATCCCTATGTGCCACCCACTATGCTGACCAATGAGGAAAGACAGTCTCTGCTCTCACGGAGCTCGTGGAGTCTGGCTGAAGTCCAGGAAAGCAGACAAGCATAAAGTAACAAATACCATCAATGCAACTGAATATAATGCTGGGGTTGCAAAGGAGCTATAATGCAGGGCACAATGAAGTTGGCACAGGGCCAGGAAGCACCTCAGATGACAGGTAAATGACGGTCAGAATCTGACCAAGGTGAGGCAAGGAGGGCATGGTCACCAAAGTCAGGAGGGACAGAGGCAGGGACTGGTGGGTATGCCTCTCAAGAAGCTGGGGTAGCTCAGAATGACAGAGCTATGCATCCAAGAAGACAGTGGCAGAAACAGTAACTCTGCCTTCCCTACCTTGACCTTCAGCAATCACCTGTCTCTCCCCTTCAGTTGCTAAAAATGAAGAAAACAAGCCTAAAGCTCAAAGGACATCATAAAGACTGAGGTGACACATATCTTCTCTTATCATGGGGGCTGGTGGAGGTTGCTACTAGTCTCTACCACATGTAAGGTCAGAATCTTTCCCTGACTGATCTTGTACCTATAGGTTCTCAACAATTTGGTTTTTCTTCCTCAAATGACCTCTGATAGGGTGAAAAAAAAAAAATCAGGAAAAAAATTTAGTCACTGGCTTATGAGTATATAAGACTCTCCAAGGAAATATAAGAAGCCCTCAGGATCAAAAAGGATCCTCTATTATTACAATAAAACATAAAATTTTCTTTAACTTTGAACAATAAAAATTTAGAATAACTGTGTTACTGTGAGACATTTTATCCTTGTATATTTTATATATCCTAATCATATCCTTAAACTCACAGAAATAAGTATCAAGTTGTTGAAGTGCCCTAAACCTCTAGCGCACAGGATGGAATGAGGATAGGAAAAGGCTCTAGAAACAGACGTGCTCAAGCAGAGCACAGCAAGCCCAGAGACAGTTGTTAGCAACAGACCTTCAACCTAACCCCAAAGAGAGGTTTCCCTCTTCACTCACAGCCTGAGGGGCCAAGCACAAAACACATCTACACTCTGGTTTGAGAAAGCAGTGATTATGACTCATTACTACTCAACTGTGAAATCCATAAACATCAACTTGGCAACATCTGTTGAAAATAGCCAAAGTTGCTCCATAAAATGTAATACCACCCCCCCTTCTAATACAAGTTTTAATACTGGTATCCAAGGACCATCAGAAGGTCTGATGTATCACAAAGTGGGCAAAATCACAAACTGGGCAAAAGAGCTGTAGAGGAAATAAAATTCTAAACTTTTGGATTGTTAAAATACCACGTAATAGTAAACAAAAACAAGTCTTCCTTTTTCCTTTCTTTGTGACATCTGCCATTTAAATAACTGAACTATGCAGCAGTCCCAAGCATTATCTTGCAAATGAAATCTCCAAAAAACCGTAGGTAGAAGATACAAACAGAAGTCCCATTCTTATAATTGTGATGTGCAATGAGCCATAATCACCATTTTCCTTCCCGGTTAAAAAACAGGAAAAGCAGGCAGTGAGTGATACAAAAAAACCACACTCCAAGTTTCAGTGCTTTAATTACAATTGGTAACACTTATTAACACATCTTACAAATGATTATGACTCATTAGTATGTTAGAACATCAAGTGAGAAACTTTATTGTTTTTTAATAATACATTTTAGTCTTTATTTATGCTTTCTGTTTCTCACACCAGAGAAACAATGCAGTATTTAAACACATGTGTCTGGTTCATTTCACTTAAGAGTATAGTTTCAAGATGATCCATTTACCTAGAAATAGCTCAAGATTATCATTCTTTACGGCACAGTAGTACTCCATTGTATTAAAAAAAAACCACATTTTCTTTATCCATTCCTCAGCTGATGAGCATTTGGGCTGTTTCCAAGATTTAGCTATTACATACTGTGCTGCTATAAACATGGGTGTGCATGTATCACTGCAGTACGATGCTTTTAAAATTCTTTTAGGAAGATACCAAGAAGGGGAATAGCTGGTCAAATGGACCTGCTAGTCCTAGTCCCCTGAGGAATCTCCACACTGATTTCCACAGTGGCTGCATCAGTCTACACTCCCACCAACACTGGAGAAGGGAACCCTTCTCCTCACAGCCCCGCCAGCATTTGTTACTGGCTGATTTAACAGTTATTCTTTCTTGAGTAAGAAAGATCGAAGGATGAGAAACTTTAATCTAGAGGGGAACACAAAAGAGAAATTACCAGATAAAATAAGGTAACAATAGGACAGGAAAAAAAGGAGGAACAGAGAAGAATATAAAAAGCAAAGATAAACAATTAAAGCAAAACAACCGGGAAGCTCTGAGGAAGCTCCAAGGAGGTTCTGTGACTGTCACTGCTCTTTCACCTCTGTGACGTTCATGTGCACGGAGAGCAAGGGCAAGCACGGAGCCCACGTCACCAATGTGACTGACACTCTTCACTGTCCTCACCTACAAGCTCCTGGAAATCTGTGTGGGCATTTCATAGTTGTCATAAAGATGGACGGTAGTGGCACAGCTCCATTACCACTCCACACACACACACACACACACACACACACACACACACACACTCATCAGGCATCTCGCCGGACTTTTCAGTGTCTTCCCAGAGAGTCTCAAGTCAAAACAGTGAGCTCAGAACCTAATTCCATTTTATGCAGAAACAGAAAGCATTCTTGGCAGTACCATATGTATTTCAGGAGAGCAACTATCATGCCAATGGAGGAAATCTCTACTTTGGTTTGCAAATGTACCAAGCACTGCTCACCACTTGAGAGAATCAAGTCACCAACAGCAACGTGGCTCACGCTATCTGAGTCACCAGTAGGACATGTGGCAGCTGTGTGGATCTGTGGGTCTCAGTCATGGGGACTTTATGCAGGGGCACAGGCGGCTGAAAACATCATCTCGTCTCCTAGAGAGGATAGTCCTACCAAAGTGTGCTCAGGACACTGGCTACAGGTCCATAGATTCCTTAGTTCCTCTCAGAGCAGAGTGAGGGCCTCTGCACCACTTAGCAGATTTCCCCTGACAGCACACTCACAATGAAGGCAGCTGCTGGGGCTTTTAACAGGCTGCATTCTCACAGCAGACTGGCACTTCCAATGCCACTGTTCTGGTACAGAGTCATGCCTAACCACTCGTGTATCTGGACATTCATAAATAACATTTCCTCTCAGTTCTTCTTGTTTACTTATAGCGTGATTTTGACATTTTTAATATGTATTAATTATAGTTCAGGATACCAGAATTATATTTTACAAGAAAGGGAGCAGGGTCTGATAGTTACCCTACCATAAAGAAAGTGAAGAATCAATTGAATCTAGCCCCCAGCCTCCATCCTCCAGTGAGCACTGTCTTCCAAATGGTATGTTCAGGGAAACCTGTCAAAAGGGCAGTAATATCATCGCCTGGACTGTTCCAAGTGAGCAAGTTAAATGAAAGTCCTGGGAAAGAGACTGCTAACATTTCACACTTTCACTACATTAAAATAGGAGAAGTCAGGCACGGTGCACACTGCTGTAATCTCAGATTCAGGCCAGGCTGGGCTATACTGTACAGTGAGTTCATGGCCAGCCTGGACCATCCAGAGAAACCCTGCCTCAAAACAAGCAAACAACAACAAAAAAGTAGTGGTGTCGGGGGTGGGGGTACATACCACTCTTCCCAGGCCTTCCAATACCACAGGATGAGAGACTAGGGCCTGCAGGCCACATCCACTCTGGTGGAGTTCATAAACTAAGTAAGTCTCCTGGTGTAATCATGCCCATTCTTTTTGTAAGATACCCCCACGCTCCTACACAGCTGTTTTTATGCTACACCAGCAGGACTAAGTAGCTGGGCAGAGACTGTACAGTCCACAAAGCTTAAAATATTTGTTATTTGGCTATGTACTAAAAAGTCTGCCAAATCCTGTTCCAGATAAAACATATTTTGGTATGTTTTAGTTTTCTCTTAAACGTTATTTTTATTTTAAATATGTAAGTCTATGTTATAATCAATTATAAGTGTAAATAAGTGTAAATGAAGGACTCTGAGATCAACAGGATAGTTTGAGTTTCTTTAAATGTCCCCTGAATTGTCTCTTTCAATCATGAACACCTACTTAAAATTCTCTCCCTAATTTTTGTTTGTCATAATTACAATGATTTGATTTCATCAATTATAACGCAATGTCTTCAAAACAGAGAAAGCATTTTTTTCTACCAATTCCAATAAAGTCAAAACAGTTCTGTAAGTGGTGATATAACAGATATCAATTTCACTCTAAAGAACTTAGCTAAAAATGTGATTTGTGCTCAAGCAAATTCAACATGCAACATGCAACCTCCATTATGCAATCTGCCAAGCCTACAAGTTCATCTGACTGTGAAGAATGAGAGGGGCTATACGCTTGCCCACCTTTGACAGCTCCTGAGTCCAGGACGTTGGAAATCACGTGCTGCCGCAGCTATGCTGGGTGCCTCCTCCCCAACATTCCCAGGCCATTTGTCCTCTGATTCCCAGTATGCTCTCTGAAACGCCTGGCATACTTCTGTTGATCACAGGTTCACATGTTTGTGGCTACAGATCATTTTACCCATTTCGAAAATAGCTTAAGCTCACCAATGTGGTTGGGAACATCAGGAATACCCTAGGAGGAAATAAAGTCTCAAACTATGGGTGGATTTCTCATTGTCACAGGTATAGAGAAATGATTTCTGTCCCTAACACACTCCATAAAACATATCAGAATTAAAGCTCTAGGTGCACAAAATGGTATTAAAACATATGAACACAATTCTCCTTCCTCCAACCCTAACAGGCAGTGATAACAACAAACCTTTTTCTTTTTTCCTAAATCGGGGTTGGGGGGGGGATGCAGCGTACTCCATCAGGAAGTCAGGCACAGCTCAGCTCACTGGACTCCTCCGGACACAGGCCTCCACACCCTCCCTCTGAGCTCCTGGGGAGCTTGGGTGAAAGCTTAGGGGCTTCTGGTATGGAATACTTTGCTGAATATTAATGATGAGCTATATTCACTGTGAATTTCAAATATAACAAGTATGCTGTTAACAAAACAACAGTCTAGTACTCGTAAGAGATTTTCCCCTTGTACAGAAAAACTTATTTTATTCTGATACCATAGCTTCTGAGGAACTGTGGAACCAAGCTAAAGTTGTTTCCCCAAATTTCACCCGAAAATTAATAAGCAATTTAAGAGAATCCTCATCAGATGACTTAAAGCAAACCCTTCCAATCAGATTCTATCAGATCCAACACATCATTACTTGCTTACTACTTGAGCTCAGTGGAAACACTCTGGGATCTAGGCATATCTCATACAAAAAGGGCTTTCTTCCTAATGAAATTCCTCAATCTTTTACTTGCCACTTCCTACAGAGTTTAAAGGAACAGTCCTGAGAATACAACAGATACTAAGAAAGTACTCCCCCGCCAGATGACTGCACTAACTACAAACCCTGAGTATGCCACTTAGTAAATCTTCAATTCCACAACCACAAATGAGGCAGCCCAAGGAGTACCCAGGATTATACTATAACCATCATCTCCTCAGGGATTCACTTTCTCCTATCACCAAAGGATGTCCCTGTCCTTTACTGCAAATGTCAGCAATGTGTTGTTTTTCCACTTTCTCTTCATGTTGTGACTGAAAGAAAATATATTCATTTTAACCTTCCAAGTGGTGACTTCAGAGCCAGCACCTTTAGCATTTGTGACACAGTATGAGTTGCTGGCATCCACGCACTTCCTGAGGGCTATGAGGGGAGGAAAGACCAAAATGCCTGAAACACCTCAAGGCCTGAGAGATGTGGAACAAAACAAACCTGGCTGGCAAACTGAGTTCCTTTAACACAGTATTTTCCTATTTCTACGTGTTTCCCCCAGAGCTGTCCCATGTACCAACTCTTCACATCCCAGGAGTCATGAGTTTACTGGAAGTTCCTATTGTACTTTTCCTGTCTTGAGGACACTAGCCTTTGCTGTCATTGTACCCTGCCTCCTCCCTTAGGCAGGCCTGGAGAGGAGGAGAGCTTCAGAAGGTACCTGCTTCCCTTCCGACTTTCAGAAGTGCTGTCCACCACTCCCCACGTAAGTGTCAGCACTGCGGGATGCTGGCTTACCATGATTTACCTTACTTAGCACATTAAAAAGACTAGGCAGGGCTGGGGATTTAGCTCAGTGGTTACAGCGCTTGCTTAGCAAGCACAAGGCCCTGAGTTCGATCCCCAGCACCAAAAAAAAAAAAAAAAGACTAGGCATTAAAGGTGCCATGTTTCACCCGGCTTCCAGCACAGTGTAAACTAAAATGGCATGAGTATTTAAACTTCCATGTCGTATAGATATAGCTGTCTATACACATAATTTGGACAATTTATTTATGTACATAATTTGGGACAAAACAATATTGTGCAAAAGAACACTATTCCTCTAGCGCCTCCCATCTGGTTATCATTAGTCTCAAAACTATTATTCTTGCCCCTCAGCCTCTTGAGTGAGTCTTGTATATGACAGAAAGCTGAACACAGCCCCCCCACAAGGTCTGCTTCTGAAAACACAACTAAACTAGCAGGGCTGGCATGGCTGGCATTTTTACAGGAGAAGGACTACAAGCTCCCTTCCCCTCATCTGGAGACACCAATCAGCTTCAGGAAACAACGTCATCGTCATCAAACCTTCGAGAGTGACTAGAGGGTCTGGGGCTTTCCAATGCTGGTCCCATGAAAACCAGCCCTCCCCGAGAAGCCTACCTCCGGGCTACACAGTCCCTGACCAATGCCCTCTCCTCATCCCTCTGGTGTGCGCCCTGGCATTAACCAGCTGCCTCTCCACACTACTGTCACTCCAGTACCACCCTTCCCCAAGTCAGACACACTTCGCTGAGTGACACAGAGGTAAAGGGGCATTAGGTATCAGCCCCAGACATCAAGGAACTCAAAGCTGACTTTATTTCTCTTCCTCACTCCCTCTGTTCACCTGTCTCCCCACCTCCCTCCCATTCTTCCTTCTTTTCCCCTCCCTTCCTTCCCCTTCCTTCTTAGAGTTCAGCTGGTGTGTGTGCCAAACCCTACGGTAGACAGCTTCCCAGATGGCCCATGATACCTGCCCCCACTACTGTCCTTTGTATAAGCCTCTTCTCTTAAGGATGCTGGAACCATTGAGGATAATGGGACATTAGTGCTGTGATTAGGTTACTAATGAGTTATCCGAGTTCATCAGAGGGAGATCATCTGGATGGACCGGGTCTCATCGGGGAGACCCTGAAAAGAGGGTGAGGCATTGGAGATGGACCTGCTGGCCTCCAAAGAGCAAACTGCCCTGTGGAGCATGCACATTCAAAGACCTGAGAGTGGCCCTGTCAGTAGCCAGCAAGAAAGCTGGGCCTCAGTCCTAGCACCACATGCAGCAGATTCTGCCAGCACCCCGAGTGAACATGAGGAGGGCTCCAAGCTTCAGACTGGAAGGCTGCCTGATTGAACCCCCGATTTCAGCCTTATGGAAAGCTAAAAAGAATCCCACCACATGGTACCCAGGTACTCGACCTGCAGAAACCATGAGGTAAGAAGTGAGCTAATTTTGTGGCAATCTGTTACATGGCAACAGAAAACTACCAAAAATTAGTTTTTGCTCTTGGGTGTGGAGTACTAAGTCCAGAATCTTATACATTCTAAGCACACACTATCACCGAGCTACATCTCCAGCCCTAAGACCGTTTTGCATTCCACAGACTTCCATCTGCTTTAAAATTTTTTTTCCTCAAAAGAAGTGTACCAACCCTTTTCTTTGTACTACTTGCCTCAACCAGATCCACAAAACAGCCAATTAACATTTTTCATTAGGGTGCTAGAGCCAACAATGGCACATAGATTGTCTACAATTCAAGTAAAACTTCAGGAAATACAGTGCTTTAGGTAGTCCATGGATCCTGTCATCCTGATAGAGAGTATGTTATCTCCATCAAGCTTTCAAAAATAATGAAAACTGCTCAGGAGTTCCATCTGGTTTCACCCCTTTCACTCTTAGGAACGAGGAACTGGAGGCTCAACAAGCTTTGGCATTCAAAGACCAACAACCTTTAACTTTTGTATACAGTATTAAAAATACATATAGTATTATGAATTTAACACAGTATCACGTATCTTTACCTTTGCACATGTTTAACATTCTGGTATCCTATTTTTTTTCACTTTTTCACTTAAAAATTTGTGGTATATTTTGTATCTCATTTCTTCCATCTTTATATCTATGATATCCATGCACGGATCCACTGGAGTCAAGTTTACCCCAAAACAACCAAAAGACAATTTTTAAATGAGTAAAACATTTTAGCTTCTGAGTACTTCCACTACGTTTTTTCTACAATGTTCTATTTATTAACATTTGCTTTATATTGCCTGCTAGCAATTTAGAATTATCCCTTATTACTCATCCATGAAAGCAACCAACCAACCATCCTTCCAAGTTTACCCTCCATTCTACAATACGAGTCACAGACAGTGCAAAATGCTCACATTACAGACAGACGGTGGTGCACAGACCAGTGGCACCTTTCAGCATGCTTTCTTCATTCTGTCTTCCCCAAAAGACCACAGGCTAACTTAGCTATGTCTCAACTAAGACCTCTTCCTTACAACTCTAAAAGTAACCTGTAACTCTTAAAATAGCTTGTAACTTTCTAAAATAATCCACAGTTCTTAATATGCAGCTTTGCTCCTTCCTCAAAACTTGTAAAAGGACAAATAATGAAATTTCTGATTAAAATAAACAATGTATATAAGGTTATCCTGAAGATGCAGGATATTGGCTTCAAGTACCACCTGAAAACAAAGTCAAAATACGTGTGTTTTTCCATTATTAAAAAAAAAAAAAAGCAAGAAATAGAAAATGGGCAAATACATTAATCAAAATTAAACATGTAAATTCTCAAAATAAAGATATGATTTAGTGGCATATCAAAAAATATAGCTGCAACCTATGCGTGAAAAACATTTCCCTCTATTAATATTATTTGCAGGCCAATGTAGCTTAAGTCAATCACTTGTGGATCCAAGTCAAGGGTTTGGAAACAGTAAGCACTGAAAACTTGTAAAATATAAAAAAAGGATGTGTATGTCTATAATCCAACTTAGATTAAGACTAAAATTAGAAGGGAATTTGAGCATAAAATGTAACAGAGGCACCTGGGCCAATGAGAGGACAAACTTCAAAGTAAAAACAAAGCGTCCCTTGAGGACTACCAAACACAGAGCTGTACAATACTAGTCCAGCTTCCAGGAAACATGGCGATCTCTTCTGCTCTCACAAACCCCACTGGCTATGACTTCCCACCTACACACTATCAGAAGGTGTTGCCAAGTTTTGAAAAGAAAATCATTTTCCCCTTCTTTACATAATAAGGTTAATTTGAAGCCATGCAGGCTCACCTAAGCCAGTTGCTCTGCCTGGCTGTTCCAATCTGTCCACTGATGCATGGGTGACCCAGGAAGCAGCTGTAATGCAATTTAGACCACCCTCTTAACCCATAGCAGGTCTTGCTCCAGGGAGGAGCACTTGAAGGCACCCTGAGACTTGGTGCAGCATGCCACATAAAATCTTAAATAAACTGCTTATTGAAATGGTTAAACTTAAGCATTTGGACTCTGCTGCTGGCCTTGCTGCTCCCACAAGATCCCACAAGGATCCCAGTCCACCTTACAGGATGTCTGTTACTGATCTTGGAAAGTTCACTAGCATTTAGAAATTACAGTCTGCTATGCTCCACCTGCAACAGGTGTTCCATCTGAGGCAGGGTGGGAAATGGACAGCGGTTATGCTGTGGAGCCCATGTGGGACTGGTGTGGACCCTGGCTGTGGCAGCAGAGTGGCCTTGGTGTGCCCAGGCTTTGTGCTGGGAGGCAAAAAGAAACCAACACCGCTGCCCTGGCTCAGCACCCAAACACAACCATGCCCAGAGCAACAGTCTGCCCCTCCCTCCCTGCCCTTCCGACTTGAGCAAGATTTTTTTCCCCTTACATCTATTCTTCCTTGTTATTTTGATACCAACTTTGTGGTCCAGCTGACTCTCACAGAGTCAGTTAGCTCAAGTCCCTGAATGCTAATTACAGGAAATGGATTTTTTCAAATTAAATGACATCAGATCACTGGAACAGTATTTCTTCTAAGGTCTTAATATCAGCCTTCTATGTGGGCCATTATGGTTTCATAATAAAATTAAGAAAATCACTTTAACAATCATTAGACACTCACTCTGAGCCAGGCACCATATTCATACAGACAACTCACTGAATTGTCCCAACTCACTGAATTGCATGGTAAGTCGGCTACCACCTGAGGCACAGAGAACTCAAGAACTTGCCCAGGTTCACAGAACAGGCATCTGGGAGATCTGTCCCAACCCGGCAGACTGAACTCATACTACCTGCCCTCTGCATGCTGAGCACATTGAGTGAGGGCCTTTCCTTCTTTGTTGACTCTTCTGTTTATTAAAGTAAAAACATACTTATCATAATTTATATGATCTACTAAAAAGAAAAATGCCAAATACCTCTTATTAAAATATGTTCTGTACCCTTTAGTGGCCTACTGAAGCTGACTACTGCGTGTGCTGATGTGACAGCACATCTCCTTGGTCTTACTTTCGGAAGTTACACTCTGAAATTCAAGCTGCTTTAAGAGTATGAATGAGCCTCTCTCCTCCTCACACACCCAAACTGTAATTATATTAAAAGTCAGCTCCTAATTACACCCCATTTCTTTTATAAGAAAACTAAAGTCTTCTTTCCAAAAATTATTATTTTAAATGCTTGATTTCACATACATGCTGTCTTTAAATATTTCCTCACACTTTAGACTTTCATGGTATTATAATGTGTTAGTAATATAAGAGATAGTTCCCTATTGCCTTCTACAATACACCATCATGACTGTGTGTCACACTGGAAACGCCTGCTCAGACAGCCCTACTGGTGCTATAGCAACACACGCCAGGGACCCTGAGCTCAGTGACAGTCCCTGCGGAGTGTGCACTAGCAGTGCCCACATTTCTGGAATGACACTGCCTGACTGACCAAATACACTTGAAACTGGCTGGCTGGAAAAAGAACAGGAGTCCTGATCTAGCTTGGCTGCTGCACACTTTACACCTGGGCTTCTGGGGAGGAAAAAGGAGGGAAAGAACAAGAAAAATGGTGTGGACATTTGAATAGAACACTCGCCCCTCGGTGGTGTGGATATTTAAATACAACAACACTCACGCCTTGGTGGTATGGATACCCAGAAAGGAGGTCAGAGATGGAGATGGAGATTCCTTTCTGTGACCTCCCCAGGCAGTTATACGATGGACCACAGTTAGGACACGACAGAGAGGTGAACCTAGTGGCCCGTAGAATGATCACACACTATCCAATGGCTCTTGGGACACTCTGGGCTCTGAATTTATTGGCTGAATTTAATTCCTGTCTCTGAGTATTCTTATATCACCAGAGAACTCTGACACTCTGATGCAATGGAGAAGCAATTCACAACCTGGTCCTCTGCCACACGTCCAGACCACTTGGCCCATGCACCTCTTGTCCCACAGGAGACTCTGCTTGCTGCCACAGTTCTCAGGAGATGTGGCAGGGCAGGTAAGAGGCACCCGGGTCAGGCTGCTGATCTGGATGCCAGCGCCCCTCTATGGCTATGGGCCACTTACTGGCCACCTACCCAACAAGTTATCACAAGGATTTGACAAAGCAGGAAGAACAGACCAGTGATAGAAAAAACAAACATACTGAAAAAAATTTTAAAAATTTAAAAAAACAAAAACAAACGTACTGACCAAGTCCAGGACTCTGTCAGGTAGTTTCTCTCAAATCACTGAGCCATGTTAAAAGACAAACGTGCCTTTACAAGGCTGCCCCTATACCAACACATGCCAAATGGAATTACAGCAGCAATAATAATGATACCCAGGGTCTTTAAAAAACTAAGAGGTATGACTCATATCCATCGTGTGGATGTTTACTCTGTGCACCAGAATAAGACGCTATGGTGTCAGTAATATGAGAATACTCAATCAAAGCTATATCTAGGCGACAATCAGTGCACCAAAGACCATTCCACTCCCTCTGAGTGGCTGGGTATCCTACACCAACTTCGACAGCTCAAAAAAGGTGAAATAAAAAAAGTAAAAAAAAAAAAAAAAACCCAAACAGATAATCATCTTGTTATTTGAAACACCACTTGTTTTTTCAAATAAGTATTAAGTACATGCACAGCCAAAAAAACAACAACTAGTACATGTGAACTCTGCGACTGGCTCTGAACGAACGCAACTTTAGTGGCACATATTTGTAAACTTCCTAAGAGTTCGAATTAATTCCAGAGTCAAATCAGATTGAGGGCTCAGTTCTGCGGGGACTGGTGGAGGGAGAGGTGTCTGTGCAGGCTTGCTACAATCATGAGAATAAAGTCCTGATCACAACCCCAATAGCACCCTTTGTTAAAGCTTTGCTCCATGCCCAGCTTATAGAGACTATCTCAGGAAGCCTCAGGATAACTAACACTGAGCACCAAATACCATTATTCCTACTAGTTCACAGGTGACAAAGGTAAAGCACCGAGGAGGCAAATAGCATACCCCAAACCAAAGGCCACTGGGTGGGAGGGATAGGAGGCAAACCTGACTCAAGAAACAGGTTCTTACTCAATGACATGTAAATTTTAAAAATTAAGTCAGCATAAATTAACGACTGACTCTCAAAACTTCCTTCTATTCTCAAAACTCAACTCTATTTAGAAAGAAGAAAGGCTAGTCATTTGGTTTCTTGATTTCTACACACACTTGGGAGTAAAAATCTGTGCCAACAGCGAAACTGCAAATAAAAAGATTTATACACACAAAATTACATACTTCATGGTACCATCAGATTTTGAAGCTAAAGACATTTTAAGTAATGAGTGTAAAGTCATTTTATGGATGGAAAGTCAAAGTTCAGAGAAGGTGAACAATGTTCTCAAGGTCACATACAAAAAAATCCAAGTCCAAATAAAGAAACCACAGGGGGTGGGAAGGTCAAGTTTTTATCACTAGTATATTCACTAGTAAAATATAAAATCATAATACTGTGTAATCTGCTTCCAGATCACAATCAAGATTTGCTATTACATACCAAGAAGCAGTAACAATGTGTAATTGTAAACACAAATAGCAAATTCACTACAGAAAAATGTTCATAAGTGAAACACCATAGAAACAACTGCCACAATTCAGCAATCTCTTCATTAGCAGTATAAACAAGATTCAAGTCTTCCACTTAAATTTAGAAAGTATTTTTTAATTAAAAACAATTATAAAGAAAATTTAGGATTCTAAAATTAAAAGTCAAACTCTAAATCACATTCTTTAAAGTAAAAGTAAACAAAATCTAGGCTATTTATCTTAACTCATTTCTTAATTCTTATTACTGAACTGAGCATTCCAGGCTCTTTTAAAATTTCATATGGTAAAAACCAAATATATAAAAGGTGAATTTTCACCCAAAATGAATTTCTGATCATTTTACTTTTTTCCTCCAAATCAGATTTTAAAAATCATACCTGATTTAAAAGCAACAAACAGAAACCAAATAATTTAAGATAGAACGTGATTTGTTACCTAAGTTATTTCCCACTCCTCTGTCAGAAAGAAACAGAACATATCCTTGCCTCTACATATACACTGACTGATGTCACAGACGAATTAATGAAGTCCTATGCAACAGCATTCATTTTAAATCATCCATTAAAAAATTAAATGAAACAGAGCATAAAGTCAGAATGGAATCAGTTTATATTTTGTATTGTAACAGGTTTTCCTCCCTTCAGCTATATTCTCCCAAACTTTCTGATGAACTATGGTAGAATGGATTTTCAGTAATAAAGGTGTTTCTCCTTCCTGCCTCTCTAACTTTTGTAAAAGATAGTGTTGGTCAGGTTAAACTTTATTTCCAAACCGAGACTTCCCTGTGACCTATCATAAAGGAATCAGCCAGGGAGGCAGGCACTAGCAGAGTCTGTGCTTAGACAAATAGATGTGGTGCCACAGGCACAGGACCACATAGTCTGCAGTGGCCCTTCCTGGGCCACAGATGGCAACCCTTTGTCCTTTTAGGGGTGTGGGGGACACGACTTCTCTTCAATCATGAACACCATAGTTTACAGGTCAATCAAGTTGGCAGAGGACAACAAACACTAAGACATTTCCAACCTCCAAGTTGGCCAGTCCACTCAGCCTTCTTAGGTTTCTATCCATGTACAATTTAAAAGATAAGGAACCTGCCAACCTATAATAGGAGCACACTGATGGATACAGCCCATGAGATGCCAAGAGCATCCCTCTGTGGCTCGTCTAACTGAACAGAGCCTTCTTTCTCCATGTGATCACGACTAGCTTGATTAGGTAATTTTTAACTAAGTCAGTTAAAACAGAATCAGCAGAAAGACACATGAAGAAGGGGGTGAAAAAAGAATTAAGATGTGTTATGTACACGTACCAACTCCCCACAATGAATGTAATCATTATGTATTGCACACAAATCTAATTTTAAAAAGAAAGAAAAAAAACATTAAATATTACTCTTTCCTCCTTGACACAGGCTTGTGGCTGAATTGCACTTTAACAGGCTGTCCCTCGCTGCCAGTCTGGACTGGGCCAGCACCCGGGTCTTTTCGTGAAGTAGGAATTCCTGGATGGGAGTTCCTCACCGTCTACTCCGTAAACCCTAATATACCACTTCCAGTATTCATCTTAAAGTGGAGCTACAATTAGATGTACTCTGCCCCCCATCAAAAAATCCAAGGGCAGAACGTTCATGTTTACAAAATTCTCCCTGCCTCTTTATAACTGTCTCTCCCGTGCTTACTTTAGTAGCTTATTTTAAGTGTGATGCCTTTGTTAAGTCTCCCCAAATCCTTCAATCTAGCTTTTACAGAAATACATTTTTTCCTACTCACTTCTTAAAACACTAAGAAACTATTTATTGAAATTATACGTTGATGTTTTGGCATAAATCAGTTTGGAAACAAACAAAGCTAACTTGTGTGTATGCACAGTGTTCAGCTGGTAAGAACAAAGTATCCAGACCTGTAGAGGAGCCACTTGCTCCTGTTACCAGCCAGAGTTAATTATCAGGTTAATAGCTTTTTTTTTTTTTAAGGAGGAGTGATGGAAAGGAGTAGGGGAAGAGAAAATGGATGAGGATAAGAGAAAAGGTTATCTTCTCCCTCCTGCATGCCATCTAAAATCCATCTGATCTGTAAATACAAAACAGACTTGTTTCACTAGCATTCTTAGTGTTTGTAAGGTCATTTGCACAAAACAAACTTCTAGGAGGAAGAATAACATTGTGCCTGCTGTGAATTCTCCTAACTACACCTCATTAGTGCCCTACAACAGCAATCAAATGTTTTTCAAGCTACAAGCAAGAACTCCTAATCAGTACCTGAGGCCATGGGTCCAAATGTTGTTACATACTAAGTATGCACTATTTTCTTCATTCAAACATGAAGAAATACCACTTGTCCTGGTTGGTTTGACTGTTGGAAAACAAATTAACTAGTATGAATACTGTAGAAATATGTCATGAGAAATGTTTTCTCAAAACTTGCCCCAAATAAAATTCAAGCACAATAATGTGAATTTTAAAATAAAGCAATGAGGCCCAAACCTCACTTCCCTGCCTACTATCAGGAGACTTGATGAAACATTGTCAAGACAAGGTCATTTGCTTTGTTCTCACCATGGGGAAGGAAAATTGGCTCCTTTTTCACTAATGCCAACAATTCCTACTTCTACCTATCCCGGCTCTTCTTCAGGCACTCCTGCTGTTTTTATTGGCCCATGCTATCATTTAAACTCTGGGCAGGTTTTGTGAAATACACTGCCTGCCACAGACACCCCAGGTTGGATGCAAACAATCATGCACTTGTCTGAGCATGTGTGTGGACCTGGAGGGGAGAAGAAAACACACTCTTCTTCAGACTCCCAAACTGTAGGCACAAACTCTGAAAAATAGTTGGTTTCCCTTCAAAATGAAGAGAGGAGGTCAAACCAAGGGACAGAGTAACATTTTAAAAAATAACTTTAAAAAGGGATGTCATCTTTATATTTAAAAATATATCAGAAGCACATTAAGATTTTAGCAAACTAAACATTTGAAACAAGCAATGCAAAATTGCTTTCAAATAATTAAAATTTTAATACTGTATTTTAGTATCATTCTTTTATGCAGAAAGTTAGCTTGTTCCTCCTAGAAGTAACTGATTTCTGGGTAATGCATGTTTAAACACTGAATTATGTTAGAAAGAATACATCTGAAGGAATAAAGGCTGTATCCAATTAGATGGAAAAGGGTTTTTTTTTCCCCTAGTCAAGGATTAAGGACTATATTGATAAGATTAGGCTGTTTCTTACAGAAACAGGACTTCATTATTAATAATCTCTTGGATGAGAGAAAGATACCAAAAGCACCTCCGTATGGTTTGTGATAATTCCACTTTTATTTATAAGAATCATGGACTAGTCATCTTCTACTGTCTGCCCCAAACACACCCTACCTATCATTCAACAAGTAATTTTTGACAGAGAGCCTCTTAATTCAAAAAGGCTTCTCAGGATAGAATTGGTACTACTCTGACCCTCTCAGAACATAGTCAAGTAAGGCAGTGGGAGATCCACCAGAGGCTTGGCAGGGAAACAGGGTGGAGAGGTGCAGAGGTGTCCTGAGCAGCTGGGCTGTGGGCCACCAGCCCAAGCGCCAATCAGCACCCCCGAGTGAGCAGGAGTCCACCGAGCCTCAGAAACCTGCCTCTTGGACCCTGAAGGGACAAAAGCGGATCCTCGCTGTCTACCTGCAAATCTACCCTTTCTGAGAACACTATATGAGCATAAACAATATACTGGGGAGACATCATTTACTTTTATAAATTATATTTCTCTTCATGCTTCTTATGGCATTGAGAATTTTTCTTCCTTCTTAGTATTGATTTGATCAGAGTACTAAAAAAATTCAATATTCTGTGTCTTAGAAACAAGCTCTTGACCTCTACATGCTGATCTAGCCAGGAAAGGACATACGTAATTAAAAGGATTGTCGAATTAATTTCTAAAGAACAGAAATTTTCATACATGAAGGAACATAACCAAGTTTGCACAAGAAAGTTCCATATATATTTCAGCTAGTAAATACTTGTTCTAATATTTTATACTTTCAGGCCTACATGACAAAATGTTCCTTCTCTCATATTTTAATTACTGCATATGTTCTTTTACAGGTTAATTCACAGCTGGAACAAGTGTACACCAATGACTAATTATGCTATTACATTTAAAGTTAATGATAGTCACTTCAGAAGATGGCTTTATACAAGTATGTTTATAAATAGATCTAAAATATTCATTATTCCTATTAAGCATTTTGCAGGCCCAAAATATTACATGTGCTGAACTCTTTACATTAAAATCTTTGAGATGATGGCTCTTTCAGAAACTCATGTCTCTGATTCTTTCCCTTTTGAGGAAATGATTTTGTCAGCCTTGTTAAGAATAACAACTACAACCTATAGTTCTCACTGGAGAGTTAGAGGATACCACCCCCACCTCATCCCCAGTTATAAGGAATCCTCAAAAGCTCTACCTACTCCCTTGGTGACACAGCTACAAGTGGCCACAAGTAAACCTGAGCAATTCCCAAAAACATCAAGAGAATAGAACCAAATTTTGACCTAAGAGCTCATGGCAGACTTTCAATGGCAGGAGTGGGGAGGATGAGAAAAAAGGGATCACAACACAAAGGACAAGAGTAAATTAAGAAGAAATGAGGTTAATGAAAGCAAAATAAGCAAAAATGGACTTCTTGCGTATGAATCATGATGAAAAATACAGGTGTTAACTATGATTCACTTTGAAACTACAATTTAACCACTTCCTTTTTCTTTCTTGGGTTTCTCCCTAACAATCATAAAATAAGAATGTTTAACACATTCACAGTGGGGCCTTAATTCATATGTCTGACTGGTGGCTGGCTCTGAACAACCAGTAGCATATGCATGACTGACCTATTTATTGGGCAGCATGGGACAATCCTACCGGGTAGTACAAGCTGCCCAATGGGCTAGTAGTGCCTGTACCACTGGTGGTTCAGGCTGGTGGATCATAATAAAGAGGGCTTTAATGGTGACTTGGAAGAAATAAATACCACAAAAAAACTCCTTTCAATGTGTGATGAACTTATTGTGATCAACTGGAGCAGGAACACCCAGCTGGACTGAGTTGGTATGGTTTCAGGAGTAAGAAGATCCACCTGAGGATTGTTGCCGACACAACATAAAGGAGAACAGAAGCAGAAGACAGTTGCCAGCTGTTTCCCAGGAGGAGCTCTACTGTGGCTGGTTCTCCTGAAGGGGACTTGGCTCTCCTCCTTGAAGAAGGCACTCAGGGGCCTTGGTACCATCAAAGATGGCTGTTGTTGCTTCGGGGGAGCTCTGGTCTTTATCTCTGCTGCAAGCAACACATCCTGGTTCCAGTAAAGAATTCTTCAGCCACGATCTGCAGACATGGATGTACATGGGACAGTGCTGTGGCCCATGATTGGATCTTTTGGGTCTCCTGTGCATAGACAGACATTCGGCACTCTCCCCACATCTGGCTTTTATGGGTGAATGCTGTAACTTGTAAATGTCCTGTTTTAAATCTGCTGTCTTGCAAACCACTGGCTCTAGAAAAGTAACTAATACAAACTATCTCCACAAATCTAGCAAGACCCCTGACTTGGCTCTGGTAAATGCCAGCGTAAGTAAAAGGACACCTAGACAGCAGAGAAAGAAGCTTAATACTGGCCACCAGGTGGCTGGTTGCAAATGGAGAGGGGGCCCCTGTAGGGGAAAGCCTGACAAGCCCACATTAGCTAGGTTCACTCAACAATTACCCCAGTGGCCTCAGGCAACTCACAGCCCCCAAGGGTTGGTTCTAACTATGCCTGCCAGTGAGGAAGTCAAACTAAATGTTATTCTCAGGAGTGATGTAGGTTTAAGACTTGCTATTTCATGCTTTCAACCTTCTACACAAAATCTCCTCCTTCATCTAACATCTAATTTTCCTTCAAAATTCCATCACGGAGCACTCCTGCCCCTCCAGTCTGACTCCATGCCCAACTCCACTCCAGCCCGTCTTGCTTCCCCATACTCTCTGCATCCTACTCCTCTCACTGTGACCTCTCAGCCCTGGCTGAGCTCCTTCCCCGACTGGGACTCCTCAGCAGTGCAGGCCACTTGGTCCATGCTGTGTGCTGGGCCCACACACAGGCGCTTTGTTAGGGAGAAACCAGCACTTCCCTAGGGATACGGCAAGACTCTTTCCTTCCTTATCATTTCCGGTGTGGAAGCAATCCTCAATTTTTCTCAAGATCTTGACCGTATGTATTCCGTTAAGTATTTTTAGAGTATGTTTTAAAGTACTTAAAAAATAATAAGAGAATGCTACCCTATTTTTCAAACAACATATTCTTCTAGGCCATGGAACTGAACTGAAACATGGCTGCTTAGAAGCACACAGGCTTCCCTGCAAGGGTATTAGACAGGACGGTTCACCAAAGCAGCAGAGAAGAATGAACCTCAGTGACAGACAATAAACTACTGGGTTGACCCATTGTGGTACACACAATGGAATGTAAGCCATCCTCATAAAATAAGCAGAGTGCACTAAAGTATTTACAGAAAGAACAATATAACGAATGAGTGGGCCTTGGCTCAGGTCATTCAGGGCGCAGGGAACAGACACCAAACCTGATGGGTCAAGAGATGATAACTGCTAAAGCTCTGAGAAGAGAACACAGCGCATGTTACCAGTTCTCTGCACTCTGATGCATTTCTAAAATGTTCCAACATAAATTTTAAGAAATGACGGCAAAGAAGAAACAAAGAAAGGGCAAAACTTTCTTTGCAATGAACAAAGGAACCTAGTAGTATAAATGAAACAAAGTAGCATTTATCTTAAAATACTTTTGAAAAAACAGAATAGATAATTTTGGGAATCATCTGAACTTCTACTTATCTTCTATTTTGCTCTGTATTTATCTTTTTGTTTATGACTGGTACTCTGAGTAACATGTTGACCATTCTTTTAAGATCATGATACACTGTATATTAACCATTGTTATTCTCTATTTTGTCATGAAATTTGATTTTATTTTTTCATAAAAAAAGAACACTGAAATAAAAAAAAAGAAATGATGGGAAATAAGGTCTTGACATAAAAGATGTTCAGTCACGAGGTATTACACTGAAGTGTAATTCACAGGCCATAAAGTTTGCTCGTTGAGTAGACAGTACTGTGGCCCAGACAAAGTGCTGTGGCTCCTGGTCTACTGGGTGCTGGCTCGGAGACCTGTAAGTCACTCACCAGCACTACGCCTTAATTTCCTGTAGTGAAAAACAGGTTTGTGATAGATAAAACAGCAATGACAGAGGGCTTTGGAAATTGCAATTTGTCAAATACATTTTTATTACACTTTTTTGACTGCACTATTTTAAAAATGTTTGCCTATATTGAGTGGACTATTGAGTTTTAGTAAGCTTATCACTGTTCAATTAGCATCAAATCCAGATTTACAATACTTGTGTTAAAAGAAAAACTTTGGACAAATTAAATCTAACAGAATTTAACTGAACAAGGACTGAGTCACATCTCGCCAGCAGAGGTTCACACAGTTCCGCTTCCCAGTTTATAAACCCAAAATGGCATGAGTTATGGCTTGGTTGGTTACAGCTGGGTGCTCATGAGCTGAGCATAACGTGACCAGTCAGCCACCTGTGACTGGATAAAGCTCGTCTGCTGCAACTAAGATTCAGCTCTCTTACAAAGTCTTCACCTAAACTGGGCTTTCAGTTAGTCGAAAGTTGCAAGGACTCAAAAGTATGCAGGCAGTCTCAAGCCAAACACAGTTTAACATTTGCATCACTCCCAAATGTCCCCTGCTTTCTCTCTGCAGTCCATGCCCTCTCCTGCTGCTAGCCCAAGGTAACCAGTGATCTGCTTTTTGTCTCTCTAGTTTGGTCTTTTCTAGAAATTTCATGTAAATAGCATCACAAAACAGTATTTTGGTCTGGTTTTTTTCCCTTGGTAAAATGTTGCTGAGGTTTATCCAGACTGGCAGGTGTCAGAAGTTTGCTCCTTATTGCTGAATAGTAATTAATTGCATAGAGATAATATGCCACATTTGCTCATCCACTTCAGTTGGACATTTAATGTGGTTCATTTTTAGCTATGAGGAGTAATGCTGCTGACCATCTGTATGAAAGTCCTTGCATCGACCGACCTATGTTTTTCATTTCTTTTGAAGCAGATGTCTAGGAGCAGAATTGCTGGTTCACCTTCAGTGTTTTCCAAAGTGACTGCAATTATGTCCTTACCAGCAATTTATGAGGTTTCCAGTTTGTCCACACCCTCATCAACACTTGTCACTGTTGAATCTTTTCTATTATATTCATTCTCAGAAATAGGCAGTGGTACTTTATTATGGTTTAAATTTGTACTTTTCAGTAATTAATGAACTGAATGTCTTTTGATGTGTTTATTTGCCCTCAGCATCTTCTCTGTTGCATGTCTATTCAAATCTTGTGCTTTTTTAATTTAGCTATTTGTTGTATTATTGAGTTGTTAAAGTTTTTCATATGATGTTCATATAAATTCTTTTTGAATATGATATACAAATATTTTCTCCTGGTTGGTGACTTGCATTTTCATTTTATTAGTGGTATGTTTTGAAAACTAAAATTTAAAAATTTTGATATGCAGTTTATTAACTTTTTCATTTGTTCTTTATCTTTTTTGTATCTTCTAATTTGTTTTTCTGAAACAAGGTCTCACTATGTAATACAGGCCAACAAATTCACTACATAGCCCAGGCTAGCCTCAAACTGGTGATCATCCTGCCTCAGCCTCTCAAATGCTGGGATTACAGGCTTGACCCACAACATCTACTTTGCTTTTTATCTAACAAATCTTTGCTGAATCTTTGTGACAGAGGGCTTTGGAAAGAGGTCACAAAGATATTCTCCTTTCTCCTGTAAGTTCCATATTTAGGTTTGCATCCCATTTCTACAATCTGTTCCTTCATGGAGAAGAAAACTAGTAATACAACTGTACTGCAAAATGGTATCTTAAAATATGCGAAAGATTATATATGCTTATATGGAGTTATATGTATACAAACATTAACAGAAAAGCAAAGCCTAAAAAGATATACACCAAAACAGCGGACAGGTAAGGGAATTTTACCTTTTTCTTTTTTGGAGGACACAGGAATAACATAAAGTAGCTTTAATATGCTCTGTAGAAACTGTAGTGCCCATCTTACCCAATGAACATGTACTTAGTCACGAACAAGTTTAAAAAAGACATCATTAAAAAGGAATGGCAAATTTCAGGAGCATGGCAGTCAACTGTCAGGTTCTGTTAAAGCCAGAAGAGAAGGGACAGCAGGATGTTACAAGAAAGGGGCTACTAGGACCTAGAAGAGTATTATGAAAGAAAAAGAGCTGAGCGAAATCGCTGAGAATAACAAACATCTGGGAAATCTGGCTGCAAACAGAGTTCACAAAATGCAAAATTCTCAAGACTACAGCAAGAATCTGGTTGAATTTATAAACAACATTTAGTTTTTTTTAAAAAGATGTTTCTTTTTCTGAAGAATATACTTTAAAAGGAAAAAGAGATATATATGTTCTGAGACACTAATAAGTCTCGTATGTTGTGTTTTTAACATGGCAGCCAGAAAATAAAAATTAATAAATTACTACGGAGTAATTTAATTGTAACTATGGCTGTGAGATTCCTATATTTAGCAGGGGCTTTTATTCTTCTATTCTTGGCCAATGAACTTCAGATACAAGCTAGATCTTCTGTCAGAACCAAATACAGTGATCAGCATATTTACTTGTAAGGTTACTTCAAATGCTGATGTTTACTGGGTGACGACCTCTGAACGGAACAGTGAGCCGCCTCATTGTGTTGTGGATTTTTAATTCTTGTTCCTCTGGATCACGTGCTCTATTTTCCAAAGAATCTCCAATCCACAAAAGAAATAGCTCAGGGGGGCCTGCAAGGGAAGAGCACTCAGTCAGCTCCCTCCGCATCAGGCCAGCACACTTCCTGCAGCTGCAGCAGACACAGGAGGTTCTCTGGATTTTTCTGGCGAAAGTCAGATGACTTAGAACCACAAAATCCTGCAGGCCGTTTAATCCCTGAGCACTTCCTTATGCAACAAAAATACTGGCATCTGCCTCTACTTGTAGCCACAGTCAGATACAGAGAGAAGAAAAAAGAATTTGAAAGTGAAAAACGGAACAAGATTTCTCCAAGTCTCATAAATACCCATGGGAAGCATCATTATTAAAATGTATACAATGCTTATGTGATAGCAGATCATGGAATGAGCAGAACAAAAAAAAGTATGAGTGAATGCTATAATCTCCATTTTTATGGAAGAAAACTGAGGCAAAGAGAGGGAAAATGCCTTGCTCAAGTCAAAAATCACTACTCTAAACCAGTACACTGGGGCTAGGGATTTACCTCAGTGATTAGAGTGCTTGCCTTGCAAGCACAAGGCCCTGAGTTCGATCCCCAGCACCACAAAAAAAATAAAAATAAAAATAAAAAATAAAAAATAAATAAACCAGTACACTGTTGGGTCAACTCTAAGTGACAACACTGTAACCATCACCCTGCCTTTGTGGCTGAAAATCTGAATGGCTTGTGGGGAGGGAGTCTGGAAATTGAACCCAGGGCCTTTGCACTGAGCTACACCCACAGTTCTTTTATTTTTTTTTATTTTGAGACAAGTGTCACTAAGTCCCTAAATTGCCCAGGCTGGGCTGGAACTTGTTGTCCTCCCGTCCCAGCCTCTCAGAGTGCTGGGATTATAGGTATGCACCACCACATTCGACTTGAATGGCATTTTATTGGAAACAAGTGTTCCGATTAAAACACAGTTTTGTCTCAATCTCTTCCCCAAATCTTGATTTGAAATAACCACTCTAGAATTCATTTGTCTTAATCTCATTATTTTTTCACTGTACTGAAAAACTTCTTTCCATAACATGTGTAACCCTACAGCTGATTGTTAAAGTCTGTCTACTCACAGTAACTGGGCATGCCAGGACTCTGTTTATCACTGGGCTGCCAAGTGATCAGAAGGACCTTGACAACCTGGAGAAGAGGAGCAAGAACACACTTCTGCTGTGCCCGTGGACCAAGGAGAAAGTGGCCCCCTTCCTCTCCTGCACCCCATGAAGTGGGCAACACAGAAGGTACTCCCCTTGCGCCTTCCACTTCTCTCCAAAATTACCTCTGTAGTGAAAAGACAGGCAGATACCTTCAAAAATCAATAATTTTCAAGGAGAAATCCCCGTAGCAGCACAACATGACACTTGTTTGGCTTTAAACAAGACACACAATTCGAAACAAGCATCTCCCAATAAATAAAACAACTAAGCAGCTTTAAAAAGTCTGTGACTACTGACAGATCCAAAAATCCTAAGGGCTGGAGATACGGCTCAGTAGTAGAGGGCTTGACTAGAAAGTGCTAAGGCCCTGAGTTCAATCCGCAGCACCTCCCCACCAAAAATCCTTATCAAGGTCTGCAAACATCCAAGACATCCCTGGAGGCCTGAGACTTCAATTCTCCCTGTGCGTGGTGCGTTTTTTTGTTGTTTTTGTTTTTTGAAGTACCACTTTCTGGGGCATAATAATAATAATAGCAAAATAATAGAAAAGAAAAGCTACCAGTTTAGTGTGGATCAAAAAGAGCTCACTCCCTCGCTAAACTTTACACACCATTCCTGCTTGTGCTGCCCTAAATAAGCCACAGCTGCACCTGCCTGCATCCCAGTCGCTGAGAGAAGGACCACACTTTGGACAGTGGCACAGGCCCCTTCTGGGGAAGGGAGGCACCTCTCCCAGAGAGGTCACTGAGATCCTGAGAATGCTAAATGCCACCTTGGACAGTGCATAAACAAAAATGCCTAAAGACTTTCTCAGAAATTATTACTTTTTATTCTAAGAATATAAAAAGGTAATTCAATAAAACAGATAAACATAGGATATTTGTCTTGACCCATTTATTTCATTATTATTAAACCAGAAATACCTGACCAGAAAACATATTCAGTAAAAAATCACCTTCCTATCTGATTATGAAGGATACAGTGAGAATTAAGATGTTTGCAAGGCTTTTGTAGCCTTTGGAGGGAAAGTGTTTCTGGAAACAAGGAATGAAGGTTTTTTTTCTATTTATTGTTTACAAAGATACCATTATAAATGCTATGGCTTGGTTCCCCCAAAGCAATCACCTTAGGATGTTGTGGTCTTACTCCAACACACACCACAGGACTGCGGCCAGGACAAAGCCATCTGGAATCTCTTTTCAAACTGCCTATCCTGGCCCAAAGCACATTCTCTGGAAGATCCTTCAGTAAACTGCTATTCTTTTGGGAACAGATTAGAATTTGGGAAATGAGCAAATTGTTCAGTGCCTAGCACAGGAGAACAGGATAATCAATGTGGTCACTCCATTTTTTTAAAATTAAGAATTACTCCCAACAGTGGCTTAAAAACAATGACCACTTATAATTTCTCAGGGCACTATAGATTCACTGACTGGCTCCTAAAAATTATAAATAAAATCAAAAATAAAAATTATAAATGACTAGGCTGGGGATTTAGCTCAGTGGTTAGAGTGCTTGCCTTGCAAACACAAGGCTCCGAGTTCGATCCCCAGCATCAAAAAAAAAAAAAAAAAAATACACACACACACATATATATATAAATGACTTACAATACTTGTGGATAATACAGGTCCTTAGAATTGCCTGGAAATGTTGGGCTGTGTATACGCTACTTTCATCTTTTTTCCTAAAACTGCCAAAGCAAAGTAAATGTGAATGCCATTTAGGTCTGCCTATATTTCTGGGTCCAGATTTTCAATCACTTCTGTGCTTCTATTTATATCTAAATGTAGACCTTGTGATCTGCACACAACTTATACTTTAAGAAAAATGAGCAATTTATTCAACAGTTAACAGGTAAGCACAATTTAATTCAAAATACAGCTAACTAAATGAGATCATTCTCTAAAAAATCTCTCCCCTTTGTCTAGGTAAGGGAGCATCTTAGACTACAGGTCTTCCAACCCACCAGGAAAAGTTCTGTTATCAGAGGAGCTACATTTGATCCCAAAATGTTCTTTGAAACTAGGGATACAACCTCAGCAAAGTATTACACTTAAATTGTAATATATGTATCTGTCATCAACTTACTGTCAGAAATCCTAGGTAGGAACATTTTAGTTTAAAAATTAAATGGTATGGCTTATGTATAATTTTAACTATTACTATACTTTTGTTATAAGGTAAATAAAACAAGATGCAGAATCTTCTCATTCTAAAAAAATAAACAGATCCTCCAGGCCTAGGAATGTAGCTCAGTGGTACAGTGTTTCCTAGCATGTGCAAGTCCCAAGGTTTAACCCCCAATGCGGCAGAAATAACAAACCCCGCTACTCCAACAAAAATTAAAACAACAGAGTAAGTTTTCCTTTTAGATACAAATACTTCTGAATACTCATTTGCCAAAACATCATTTAAACATGAGAATGGAATTTTTGGTTAATTTTTAAATCAGTAAAAATTCGGCCACTAAAAAAGAAGAAAAATTAACCCACTAAATGAATGACTGGTCATGCATTTACACTGGAACTGAAAACATCTCCCATGAGCAACCGCGCCAAAGCAGAAACAAAGGAGTTTCATCCATGAGCCTCAACGCCAGTATCCCTCAGTCAGAGGCTCCTGTGTTGCCCTGACATGCACCATCCTCAGCAACTCAACAAATGCTGGATTCTTTACTTGCCACCTAAAGTACAGCCCATAAACTCCAGGGCAATCCGGGTCCAGTTGGGGAAAGCCACTAAACCAAACCCATTATTTCTCAAGCATTTACTCAACACAGTATAGAACCATATACTGGACCTTGGGAGTACAGACATGAGTAGAAAGCACTGAGCCCCTGGCGCAGGAGCTTATCTTACAGGGAAGACAAATTAAACACATAACCAGCACAATAAATCCTAAATTCAAGTAACAAATGCAGTTAAAAATTAGGCAAAAACTGGGTGTGGTGATGCACACCTTTAATCCCAGCACCAGGAGGCTGGGGCAGGAGGACTGCCTCGAATTTTAGGCCAGCCTGGGCTACACAGTGAGGTTTTTTTTTTTTTCTTTTTTTCGGTGCTGGGGATTGAACTCAGGGCCCTGCACTCTAACCACTAAGCTAAATCCCCAGGCCCCTACACAGTAAGTTTTAAAGCCAGCCTGAGCTACACAGCAAGATCCTGTCTCCAAAAAAAAAAAAAGCAGTAGGCTGAGGATCCTATGAGACATCTAACGGAGTTATCTAATCAGAGAAGCCTTCTCACAGCAAGTGACACACACGACACACAGAGACCAAAGGAAGTGGGCAGAGGGCCCCGGGCCCCTGCTTATGACTTATCTCAATAGACTGAAGGCAAAAATGCACTGCAGTGAGTGCAAGGCAAGGCCAGGTGGCCTCACTGAGCAGCACCATATGCCAAGCCCCTAGCACACAGTGCCTGGCACCCAGAAGACACTATTACTACAGCTGGTTCTTCTACCCTCTGTGGGGCAGAAGCCCTGTCACAGGCTGAGGAACTACCATCCCAACCTGTTCTCATCAGCACACAACAGCACCCAGAACCCTGGCCAACAGCTCTCCAAATCCCACTACTTCACAGGGACCTGCACGGGCACCTCAACCACTGCTTCCTTTCTTTCCTTCAGGTCTGGTTAAACTCACCCTGAAAGGCCCGGCCCAGCCCCTCCCTCCTTCCATCTCTGGCCCACTTAAAACATCAAGGTCTAGCATGGAGATGGGGAGATCAACAGCAAGATTCATCTCAAGACACTAACTGGATATCAGGCTCAGTTCAAAGAGAAGAAAGCTTTGGTAGCAAACATGCCATACCTCCAACCATCTCCTGCTATGGGAATAAAGGGCAAGGGAGCAGGAAGGAGGAATAGGGAATAGAAACAAAAATTGCCATGAACATAGGAAATGCACAGACCCTACATAAAGCCCAGTCAATGGGATGATCCTGGAACTAGAAATGATCCTTAATAACAGAAGCTGAACGGGGCTGGGGATTTAGCTCAGTGATTAGAGTGCTTGCCTTGCAAGCACAAGGGCCTGAGTTCGATCCCCGGTACCACACAAAAAAAAAAAACCAGAAGCTGAACTTCTTTTACTGTCTGAAGGCAGCATGTCCTTGTAATTTTCCAAGAAATAATAAGCTTAAATCTCTCAACAAAGAACAGTATTTTCTTGAACTGCTTTCAGTGGAACCTAGAAATATGAATACTTTAACACTTTCACCTTCAGGGTGGTGATTTTCAAGGTAAGATTCAATTCTTTTTAATATATTGAAAGAAAGCACATTTCTACAAATGAATCATCATGCTACTATTCAAACGCAGCATGGTTGGAAAAATCATTTTTAAAAATCAACTTCTATTTCAGCAAATACTTCCCAAGGCTCTGTGCCATTAAGCCCTTTAATTACCAAAAGGATGAGAGCAGAGCTCTCAAACTACAGGTATAAGTAAAAGCGGCCCTTGGAGTTCAGCCCACTACAGTCAACAATTGGCTTGGCTAGATCTCATCAATGGGCTCCCACTTTTCACAACCCAGACAAAATCTAATGCAAAGGTACTCACACTTATGATGCAATGTTAGGACTATAAACACCCAAGCAATGTAGCTAATGCACCAGCTTCCTACAGTGTCCCAAAATGCCACTATTACAGTCCAAATTAGGTTTTTGTAATTGCTTCCAGGTCTTACTGAAATGCAATTATGTTAAGAGAGTTAACACATTAAATGCAAAGGTTGGACCAGAAAATCTGAAACATCTGTTCATCAAATCTCTGAAACTCTAATTCCATGATTAGTACAACTAAGTGCTAGACAGAGAAGGGTGCAAGGAACAAACACAAGACTGGGCATAAATGCACACAGAAGGAAATGGGCGTGACACAGTGCTAGATGGAAAAAAAATACCACATGACAGGGCAGAATGCACAGTATTGCCTAATTCTTGGGAAATGCACGCCATATACAAATATCTATATTTGTGGATATAAACTCTAAAGATACATACTTCAAAATTTTAACAGGGTTGTAGGACTGCAGTGACTTTTGTTTTCTAATAAAACAAAATCTTCACAGTTCTTGACGAGTATGTACTACTATTGCTGTCTGAAATGCTTGTAATTGGCTGGAGACAGCCAATGTAATGCCTACTGATGGAAGACAGTTCGTCACAGGTTTCTTGAGATTCTGCCCATCACTCAAGCAGAGGCACTATCTCTGTTCCAGACTATCATTACAAAGATATTTTTACAGTGAGTAGATTGGAAGACAAAGATAAGTGTATTCCTCCATGGCAAAGGGCAGCTTTGCCTATGGCGTTGGAAGACAGAAACAGTGTCTCTCATCAGAGCAAAAAACAGTGAGGCTTACAGTCCAATAAAAATGAGACATTCTTAAAGTTCAGGATTCTTTTTCTGTAACACAACCCGGAGTGTACAACCGTCAACTGGCCTTCTGCATGCTCTGCTGTGAGAATCAGAGCTAACAGAACTAGTGTTAAAAAAAAAAAAAAAAAAGCTGGTATCATGATTACTGTTGCTGCTGAGATAACAGTCTGTCTCTGAGCCAGAAGTAGGGGCGTGTCTATTGCTAGCAAGCTAAGGCAGACAACATCCTACCATGCAAGTGGATAAATAACAGTAGCTCAGAATCTTCACAGTTATTGACGAGTATGTACTACTGTTGCCGTCTGAAATGCTTGTCATTAGCTGGAGACAGGTTCTACTACATGTAATTGAAAGCCTTGATTAATGACATAATTGCTTTAGAAATCAGATCTTTAAATGCTCTTTAAAAACAAGGAAATGGGAAGAAGAGGGGAGATGACAATGATGATGATAAAGATTGAGAAGAGTCTCATCTCTATAAAACAGCCTTGACGGGGCACATGGCATTCTCATTTTTTCTGTGCTTCTTCTGTAAGCAAGGTGCTCTGCCTGGAGCAGACTACTGCACAAAGCTAAAGACAAAACAGAAAAAAAGCACCTGGATATACCCAGCAGGTGCAACACAACATCACTAGGCCCTGCAAGGGGCAGGAGAAGGGATGCAAAGCAAGTCCAACGGTCATGGGGAGGTTTCTTCAGCGCTCTACTGATGTCACGTAGCCATCCACACATTTTTTTTCTTCCAACAGGCAGGTCTTTATTCCAGAGAAAATTTACAAGTTTAAATAATCAGCACAAATTTACGAACTCTCCAGTCTGTCAATTCAACTTTTCACAATTATAGAATAGTGAAATTACACAACGAACACTAGGCAGTAGAGTGATCACAGCATTTTATAATTACAGCCTGAGAAATTAATTTAGAGTCACTGGAAGTGACCTTGATAACTTTTGGATATAAAACTCTGAAATGTTATTCAGTGAATGGCACGTGCAAATTTAAGCTTCAGGCTCTGTAACATTTTGTATAGAACTTTAAATTAGAAGGCAGTTTAAGAAGCAAACAGAATTTGTATTAGGGATTTTCTAAGAATTCTTGACTCAGAGCCAGAACACCAGCTCAGTTTACTCCCTGTGACTTTGGAAAAGTCACCTAAATTCACAGGTACCAGGTGCCATGGGAAAGGGTTAGACTACAGATGATTATGACTGGCTAACTTTTTTGTTTGTTTGTTTGAGACAGAGTCTCACTATGTAGAGTCCAGGCTGGCCTTGAAATTGTGATCCTTTCACCTCGGCCTCCTAAACGCTGGGTTTACAGATGTGTGCCACCAGGTCTAGGTGACTTCCTAACTTCTAAAGGTGGGAAAATTATATCAAGTCATTAGATTCACAGTGACAGTTCTCCACCTCACACATAAAGTGTCCTGAAAACAGGAACGCTCCCAAACGACAGGCAGGAAAATGTAAAATAATTTCAATTTGATTTAGAGGTACATGATTTCCAATCACGACAAATCTCTGCTAAGATTTTAGAAAATCTCTTTCCCTTGATAAAAGTAATATACATGCCAGATGGCCAATTTTTCCCCAGGGGCAAAAAGAATAATCAGTAGTTCCCCAAGCCAATGCCAACCATCCTAGTCATTTAAATAATGCTGCTCACTTACCTTGGTTTTTTCAATGTTTTATAGATACAAACATGGAGAACTTTGGATAAAAATCTAGTGATATAACCTCACCTACCCTCCAACTAAAATAGGATAGACAAAAAAGTAAGGAAGTGCTTAGAAAAAATAGGAAGTACTCAGGACATATTAAAATTTAGTCTATTAGAACAACTTGAGCAGTATCATAAATAAGGATAATAATGAGTTGAGCCTATTCTGCACTAAGTCAATGAGGAAAAAAGCTCTTTCTTACAGCAGGATTCAAAATGAATAAAAGAATAAGTAAAAGACTTAAAAATTGCCATTTGGTAATCACAGGAATAATTATTACAAGCATGAATCATCAATGGGTACAAAAACCAATGGGTGGGGGCTGGGGATTTAGCTCAGTGATTAGAGTGCTTGCCTTGCAAGCACAAGGCCCTGAGTTCGATCCCTGGCACCACAAAAAAAAAAAACCCAATGGGTGAAAGTATGAGAAATAAGACGTTTATACATTTTCAAAGAAAGCCCCATAAGGTACTTTATTAATTACAAAAAGGAAGGTTATCAATTTTTCAGTAGAGTTAGCAGTCACCACCTTAAATAGAGTTAATGTCACCAGTGGTACAGATATCACAAGAATGTGCCTCCTGAAAAAAGTGAATGGAGAACACATGGCTTCTGTATCATTCCTACCTAAAATGATCTGAACATAATCATAAGGAAATACCACATAAATCCAAATTAAGGGCCACTCAAAAATTCTTAACAATCAACTAGTTTGTTTTCTTCAAAACTGTTAAATTCCTGACAGATTAAAAATTTAAAACGAAACAAAACAAGTAACTATAAAGGAAGACACAATTAAATGGAACATGTGGCCTGGGATGGATCCTGCACCAAATAAAGGACCTTACTCAAAATTACAGTTTGAGGGGTTGGGGATTTAGCTCAAATTGTAGATTGCTTGCCTACCAAGCACAAGGCCCTGAGTTTGATCCCCAACACCAAAAAAAAAGAAGAAAAAAATTACAGTTTGAGTAAGGTTGGCCAATTAGAAAACAGTACTGAGTCTATGTGATTTTCCTTCTTTTGATCACTTTTTCCTGTGGTATGTAAGAAAATGTTCTTGCTTTTAAGAAATAAACATAGTGGAGCCCTGCCTCAAAAAAACAAAAACAAAAGACTGACTATTCAGTCTAGAAAAAGAGCAGGTAAGAATGTGGAGTTAGAATCTGTGCCAGGCACTTGTAGTAAGAACTCATGGTTAATTTCAAAAAGATCAGCATCCTCAGCTGATCCTCAGCATGCTCAGTTGATCACCTTCAAGGGTAGAATTTGTGGAAATAATTAAAAGAAACACTGTGGCAGCTGAAGATGAGAATTTGTCAACCATACAGCTGCCTGATCAGTTAGTTCCAGAGCATTTCTGGGACAACATACAGTGATTTGCCTCTTGTTTTTGACCATGAGAACAAGACAACAGTAGATAATTCTGTTATTTGAAAATACTATCTGGAAAATAAAAAACTAACCGGCCTCAAACTACCTCTTCTGTAAAATGATACAGGTTAGTTTTTATGTTTTAGTACTTAACAGAGAACCTGACCAATTTATGATCAGTTAGAAAAAAACTTAAATTCCACTAATCCTCACATAAACACTTAAATTTATTAATACTGTATATCCCTGTGTTATTTTACGTGTGCCCATGAGTATGCTTTTCCTAAAACAGAAAATGGAAGCGCGTAAGACTGAATCGCTCGTTCACTCCTCTATAATGAATGCCCCTCTGCCTCACAGGTGATTACAGTACATGATGGTTAGACACAGACTGCCTCCTGTGCACACAAGGCAGGGCTGGGGGCTGGATCAAGAGGGCCCTGTGTTCACCAGCGGGCTCATCCACTAGTGAGTGCAGTGGCTAAGTGTGCTGTGTTAGGAGTGGTCACTGAAGGTGCGTGCTGGGAGGATGTGTCTCCCATCTCTTCCTGTCTCTTTGCTTCCTGGCTGCCGGTCACAGCCAGCCAACCAAGGGCTGTTACCACATAAACCTCCCCTTCTTTGAGCTGTGTTGGGTACTGTGTCTGAGATGAGCAAATGACTAAGACAGCATTTCTCTACTACACCCATCATGCTAAAAGCACAAAAACATTTCAATGAAAATTAATGTATCATTCAATACATACTAATTCAAAACTGTATTAATGAAAGCTGCATGGAAAAACAATTATTGACAGATTTTCAAGAGACTGCCGGTAGGGTCTCTACAGAGTGTCATTCCAGCCACAAGCATAACACCTTTGAAAGTACCCAGAATTCTTCAAATCCCATAAGTTGTTGAGAAAAGAATAATGTCACATATGGCAATTTTCTTTAATGATAATAAACCTCTATATTCAGAGTAAACTATGCCTTGAAAAGTAATGATTTCTAACTTTTAAATCATCATAAAGATAAACTAATATTACACTAAGTTCTTCGAACCCAGAAAAAACACCAATGCACTGACACGTTCCTTTTATTAAGCAGACTCTCCCTTCTGTTTTCGACCCACATGTTCATAGACTTCTGGCTAGTAAACAGGGTCCTGTAGGCAGTTCTGATCTACACCTCTTTCCCAGCCTAGTGATTAACTGCACTTCTTTTCTTTCTTCATAATACTCTAATTTGTACAACAAATTATTCGTAACAGACTTTCAAGAGGTTGCTGTGGGCGCTTCTTTTATATTCAAGTGAGGCAACGTATACAGTAGTCCACCATTTTCCATGGGTGAATATGTCTAAGACCCCCAGTAGATGCCTGAACTCAAACAGTATCAAAATCCATATACAAGTAGCATGATCCTGATAATCTGATAATCACGATAGGTACTAAGTGGTCACCTATTGTGAAGGCAGGAAGCACATACAGCATGGATACACTGGATACACTGGGAGAAAAAATGATGACCCATAACCCAGGCAGAACAGAGTGAAGCAGCATGAGATTTCATCACACTATCAGAACAGCATGTAATTTTAAACTTACAAGTTGTTTCTGTAATTTTCCATTCAATATTTTCAGACCATAATTGACCTCAGATATCTGAAACCACAAAAAGCAAAACCAGATAACCCCTGATGAGGGGAACTACTGTATATCACTCAATAATGAAAGCATGTTTATTACTGTCATCATTACTGCCATTAAAATTATTCACAGTAAATATTTTCCTCTTCTTTATAACTAGGGCAACTGCGTTGTCTTCTGAACATCAGATTTATCACTGTTTCTGAATTCCGTTTACTTTCCTCACATCTTTGACATGCTAACATCCCCTAATATGCTTGGGGAAGGGGTCTCTAAAATAAATGATAAATGAGCTACACAGGGTTTCAACTGAATACAAAAGGGATAATCAACAAAATATGATTTCAGGATGAACGAGCAGAACCAACGGGTTCAGGAAGATGTATAAAGAACCATGAAAATTTTACAAATTGACTCTTGGAGTCTGCAACTCCTCCTGACCATGATTTACTTCCATAAGCCCTGATTACCATCCACTTCATCACCAGAATAAACTTCCCTATTCACTTCACCTATGATTTTAATCTCTTCTCTAAGAAAATAATATAAATTACATTTGATGTGTTAGTGATGAAAATAAATGGATAGTTTGCTGTACAAATTCTAAATGCACTGGTAAAAAATACTAAATTGTACAATACCCTGCAGGGCCAGAAAGTTATTTGTGGGTACAAATTTAATCTTTATTAATGCCCAGAAAAATTATTTAAATGTTTCTGAATGTAAAGTGACAAACCACACTTCAACTAGGTAAAAAAGGCCTTTCTGATAAATAACATTAGAACTTTAACACACCAGCCTTGGCCTATGGAGTAGGACCTGGACCCTGCCATGCAGTGGATGGGCCGCTGGACTCCAAGCTGAAAGTTGCAGGTCCCAGGTCCCTCCTACTAAAGATTGCAAGAACAAAGAGGCTCCACTCAGGTCACTGCAGTGGGCATTCTTCCTGCACAGGGCTAGTTAATTAGTTATGTATGTATCAATCTCAGGGGAAGGGTATTGTTACCTAATGCATGAGGGAAATCCTAGAAGCTTATGTGGACACAGACTGATTAAATGACTATGAAACAGTGTTACCTGGCTTTCTTTTAAAAAGCCACAGGTGCCAAATGAGTGGATGTATATGTAAATCTGTCCTGAGCTACTTCTGAATACAGCACACCAGCTACTTACTTCTTTTGGACAAAATTTTAAAATTTTAGTGAGTCCTTCTAAGATAAGAGAACCAGGTATTTGCAAAGGATTAAAAAGTTCTACAAGGCACTGCCCTGGGCACTGGAGTGAATCTTCAGATAATAACAAGAAGTGGCAGAGACGGTGGATTAACACAATATTTATACTGAAATTCCATGTGCCACAATCATTTAAACAGGTAAATCCCAGCCAATAAAAAAGCAAGTCTCTAGGGGTTGGGGATTTAGCTCAGTGGTAGAGTGCTTGCCTAGCAAGCACGAGGCCCTGAGTTTGATCCCCAGCCCCACCCCCGGAAAAAGCACATGTCTAGTGGAGAGGACCACGAGCATGCTGCATCCATGGAGCCACGCCCTCCTCCAGACTGATTCAGACTGGTCACAGGGACAAACTTAACTTGCACACATATATTTTGCAAATGCTCTCTTATGGTCATTTAACAAAGAGGTATGCCAACAATATTTTTTAAATATCTGTGTGAATGGTTGATTTTTATGGATGATGCTCTTCCTTTTCTTCTTCGGACTGCACAAGCTGGACATTATCTCTTTGATCATGGAGGCTTCCCTCCCCCGGGGTGGTTTTGCCACTAGCTAGATAGTCTGCCCTGGCCGGTCCTTGCTCTTGCCTAGCACCCTATGAAGGCCACACTTCAGCAATGCATGGTGGGGATTAAGGAAGCAGTCCCTCTGGAACAAATTTTTCCTTTTACTATTCAAAATTAGTAGCCTACAGCAGATGAAACCTGTAACTTTCTCCACAGATCAATTCACTATCTGTTGCATAAACTAGCTGTTGAATAAAACAGGCCAGTTATCTGTACCAGACACGAATGATCATCCAAAAATGTTCAGAACAGCACTCCTGGCTCTCTGTAATCCCAAATGAGCAGAACTTTTTCTAGCTTAAACTGGCAGAAACAGCACAAAATACATTCCTAAGAGCATGAAAATGAACTACAATTATATATGATTTTAATTTATCCAATACCTTGGTGAGGTGTACAACCTAAGATGAGAACTGCCCAGCACGTTCTCCTGTGCCACACTTACTTGATGACAAAGAGGAACTGCTATTTTTTGGTTCTCAGCATTAACTCTTTTCCCTCTCCTCCCAAATTCTGTAAATCCAATTCTACAGAAATACTATTTCCAAAGTGATGAAAATTCCAAAAACATTGTACTCATAGTGAGGCTAGTGATTTCACCACAAATTTAATGATATAAGGTACTTCATCAAACCACAAGAACAAAAACACCTTAATTCTATATGCATTTGAAAGTAGACAAACGCAATAAGTAAATGGCAGTCATGCATCAATATCTTCATTAAAGTTCAGCCTTATTGTAGAATAAATGTAGGTACATTTTTACAATACACAAAAATAACTTAAATACTAAAAACAGAACTAAATATAATTAAAAAGTAATGTGATTTTGTAACTCTTATACCGAACTGGCAACCTATATGGTTTGTTTTTCCTAGTAAAAAACCATAGCCAAACTAGTAACATCTGTAGGGAAAAAAAAATCCCAAACTCTACATTAAGAATTATTCATGGAAAAACATTTGCATTACAATGAGCCAAAGCTCAACTGCTAAAAATGTATCTACTCTGTACACGAGTGTGTGGGGTTATCAAACTATTCATTTCACAGTACTTTGGTCTGAATTATACATAACCAGATTCTCCCCACCCAAAAGTTCCCAGACTAAACAGAATGAACTGCATCATGACATAGGATTTCACAGGACAAACCTGGAAATTAGTAAGGAATTATAACAGGAAAGCTAAAAAGCACTCTGTTGGTAAAGGGAAAGACTGAAAAGTCAGGATTGATGGGCTTGTCTCTTTCCTTTACAATCCTTATTTGTAGGCTATTAGTAATGGTGAAGGGGGAAATGTTGAAAATAAGGTGAAAAGTCATTCACAAAAAGAAAGTTTTCATAACAGAGTCTTATGAGGCATGAAAAATAAACAAGTTTGGTTTTATAACTTATCTAAAAGATTAGTTATTAATGTATACGCATAGCTTAAACTTGTTAATCAAACTGTATGCATACTGTCTGACTAACAGCTAAATTTAAGAGGTTCACAGCATGGGCCAGGAACTAAACTCAAGCCACACCACCCCTTAACTAACTCTGCCTTGAGCTACTTAACCAACCTCTCTGCACCCTAGTTTCCTCATCTGTAAAATAAAGATAACACACTCCTTAGGTAAATAACACAGGTAATGAAAACAGCATAACTGGCACTCAAGGAAAATAAGCTGGCATCATGTAAAGTGGTGGTGAAAGGACGAAGCAAAGACAGACCCAAGCTTTCTATCAGCGGATCTAACAGCAGAATCTGCTCCTAACTCAACAGGGACCTGCTCAGCAGCAGAACAAATGAAAATATCAATAACAAACCACCCTTAATTGTTCCTTTATTTCAGCATTTTAATAATTCATCCCCTATAAGCCCTAATTTTTTCATGATTTTATAAGGAAATATATCACTTGAATAAGCAAGGAAACTCTACAGAGACTGGGGATTTAGCTCAGTGGTTAGAGTGCTTGCCTAGCAAGCACAAGGGCCTGAGTTCAATCCCCAGTACCAAAAAAAAAAAAAAAAAAAAAAGGGAAACCCTACAAAATTTAACATCTAAATAACAATAGTCTTGTAAATACTCTACATAATGCAAACATTCATATCACCTTACTTAACTGAAATTCTATCTGGACTCTATTTAAAATAAAAATTCAAATGTCAAATCCCATTATAATTATCCATTTTTGTCACAAATTCAAAATTCAAAAAAAGTGTAACTTATTTAAATTGAACTGGATTGACTGTGACTGCTATACACGCTCCTTGGTACAATTATTTTCAAAATAGATTCACAGGTACACCCTGAGAGCCCATTAGAGGCCAGATACCATGCTAAGGATCGTGGGGAATAAAAATGAATCTAACAAAGCCCAGAAGACAAATGCTTACAATTTCAGGGTAATGCAGAGGGAATGGCAATTCTCTGTACCTCAAAGCTCCAACCACTAACAAAACCAAACAACAAAACCACCTGGTAACTTTTGCTTTTTAAAAATCCTTTCCTGCTCCTATTAACTGTTGACTGAGAATTAGATTTGCAGTCCTTGTTGATACTACAAATTTAATTTTGAAATAAGGGGTAGGGGGCTTACAGGAAGCATATAATATATTTTAGTTACTTAGCAACTTAACAATGTCTGACACTATAATTAGAAACATAATAAACAAATCAAAACTGTCTTTCCATAAAATATTGTCAAGTTTCCATTTGTCACTTTGGGCTGCTCTGGCCAAGTAACTCTGTCTT
Organism: Hystrix cristata; assembly: GCA_004026905.1. Taxonomy (NCBI): domain Eukaryota; kingdom Metazoa; phylum Chordata; class Mammalia; order Rodentia; family Hystricidae; genus Hystrix; species Hystrix cristata. The sequence goes on along the minus strand of PVJO010003693.1, from coordinate 75,147 downwards.
ACAACTTTCCCACATTTATACATCTTGGTGTTACTGGGTCTCATTTGCTCAAATACTGTATTATTAAACATCAATATAAAATTTCAAATAAACATGGGTTTACCCACCACGAAAACAGAGTGTGACAAAGCCATGAGACATCATGTCCAAGTACCTCAATCATAAGAAATCGGTTACTGATGCTTGAATGAGAGGTTGTCTTATTCAGAAGTGAATGCAAGGAGCTATGAATGTAGCTCAGTGATACAGCTTTTCCCTAGCATGTGCAAGGCCCTGGGTTCAATCTCCAGTACTGCCAAAAAAAAAAAAAAAAGAATCAAAAGTGAAGGCAAGCAAACCCAAGTGGCTCTGTCCAGGTGAAGCTGATGCCTGGTCCCTCACCAGGGCCACTCAAAGAAGGCATCAACCAGAATGTCCCCATGGGGCACCAAGGATACAGCCTTCCACTTCAATTTCAATGAGTCCAAATTTAGACTGCACTCTGGAACAAAGTGAAAAACTATCTTGAAGCATGTTTTTATAGTTCTTTAATATCCACTCGATGACTCACAGTTATGTATCACAGAGGCCAGGTACTTTTATTTCTAAAAAAGGAATACATTTGAGGGCTGGGGAGGCCGGCCTGCAGCTCAAAGGTCTGGTGACTAGGCAAGACAAACAAGGGAGAAGCTGGTTGTCTCCAGCTTAGGCCAAGTGGTTTTAAGGACCAAGGCCTAGTTTAAAATGCTACACTTGACTTGAGGTTGCAATTTATTTTCCAGCAGAGCCTCACAAATGTAGCCAACATTTAAAAGCAACTCAGTACTGCTAATTGGGTCCACCTCTTAAAAGTCCAATTTACAAACTATTCCAAACACCCTGGCACCAAGCAGCCTAGAAAAATATTTTGTAATTATTTATTGGGCACAATCAGAAATTGGTCTTTCCAGCAGTTCCTCACAAGCAGAGGTACTTAACACATTCCTACTGACTTGAACCACCAGTGGTACATCCATGACTGTCCCACTGGGCGCCTTGTGCCACCCCATAGGACTGTCCCATGCCACCTGATATGACAGTCATGCATGTACAACCAGTGGTTCAGAGCCACCCAGCAGCGAGACATACAAATCACAGCTCTGTCGTGAACGCGTTAAAGCAGAAAAACAGTCTTCTCTGATTGGAAGATGAAACCCACACATTCCCCACCCTATGTCCACACTGTACACCCTCATGTTACACCACCCATGTTCATACCTCTTGATCACCAGGGAAGATCTGAGAAGCTTCAGTCACTCAGCAAGCAACTACTGTCTATTTCATTTTACACAAGAGGGAAACCAATAGATTTGTGAAAGGGTGAGACGTATCTGAGAGCTGCAGTTAGATTTCTATAAACTGACTGCTACAGACTATGGAATTACTCTCTCACTGTCCGGTTTGGCTTGTTCTGTCATGTCAAATACATGATGTGGTGGTTACAGTTGAATGTAAACCTGAGTAGCTTTGGGACTTTGTAGCTTTGCTCCTCCACGCACTTCTGCCAAGATGTTCCTGCCTTGGAGCCAACTGACTACGGACTGAATCCCACAAACCATAAGCCAAAGGAAGCCTCTCCTTTAAATTGTAAATGTCAGGTACTGTGTCTCAGTACAGGAAAGCTGACTAATACACTAACTCTGCCTCTGCTAACTCAAATCATCTGTAAAAAAGGCAATTTGGACAACTATGGACAATCCCCAAGCCATAAAATAAACACTGAAGACAACTTTATCCCATTAAAAGTTCTTTCATTAGCCACAAGTATTTAACATACACTCACAATTTTAGGCAAAACAACATAAAATGTTTATGATATTAACTGCAAGACTTAAAAAGCTTCCATGACAAATGTGAAGACTACATAGACACTTTTTTCAATTGCAGTAAGAAAATTCTTCATTTAAATTTTTCTGTTACACAAATTCTTATCATAAATTAACCAAATTCAGGCAGAATTGCTTCTTACCAATTAAATGAGTTCCAAAAATTTTTAGGGCTGGAGATACAGCTCAGTGGCAGAAAGTGCTTGCCTAGCATGATTAAGGCCCTAGGTTCAATCACCAGGCTAGTCCAAAAAAAAGAACGAAAAAAAGAAAGAGAGAGAAAGAAAGAAAAAGAGAGACAGACATACAAACAGAAAAGAAAAAGAAAACAGGGTCAGGGATTTAGCCCAGTAGCAAAGCACTTGCCTAGCAAGCACAAGGCCCTGAGTTTGATCCCCAGCACACCCCCACCACCAAAGCAAACAGTTAATTGGTTGTTGGTTGGTTAATTTTGTCTTTAAACTTTTTTTTTCTTTTCTTTTTTGTTTTTTTGAGACAGGATCTCACTACGTAGTTCAGGCTGGCCTTGAGCTCACTATGTTGCCCGGGATGGCCTAGAACTTGCAGCAATCCTCCTGCCTCTGCCTCCCAAGTGCCGGGATTACAGTTGTGTGCCACCATGCCCGACTTTAAACTTTCTTCTGCAGAGTCCAGAGGTCATTTACCCACTACTTTCCCACCAGTTTGGCTGTTAAAAAGACCAAAAGCCTGTCTTCTCTCAGTCATTATATCCACTTAGCTTTTAGCTTCCTTCACCCTCTCCTAGGTGTTTAACATAGGACAGTGATATCCCCAATTTCTCCCTGCTCCTCAGCCAGAAAGCCATCTCTGCATGAGTGCAGTGGTTGGGTGCACATGGGGACAGGTGCATGAGAAGCTGTGTACAGGGACAGATGTGTACATGGTCAGTTGTGCATGGGACTCCGCCAGACCATGAGGGCTACTCTGGAGCTGGAGGCCCACTTAAGACTAGAAGATCTGCTATCACTGCCATGCTGTGTAAGCTTACGCTGCCTGTGTCAGAGCTCACTCACTACAGGCAGGATGCCCACCCCACTCAATATGAAAAAGGACAAGTACAGTCAATGTCTATGCCTATCTACTTTTCAGTTTATACCAGTAATCGTCAGGATTCTATCTGGGTGAATAAAACAGGTCCAAGTTCTCCTGTAATCCTCCACAACTTCAGGTGTTCTGGCTTCAAGTGTAACAAGAACATTCACCATTAGCATTTTTTAAAAGGCAGGAAAGGAAGGAGAGAGAAAGAAGATGGAGAAAGGAGTACTCTTTTAGGGGGTAAAGTAGAAAAGGTCAAGATGTTCAGAATTCAGTCACCGAAAATGACTAAAATACCTTTGAGACATGGCAGTCTACTTGAATTTCAGGGAAATTCAGCCCCTACTTTCCCCAGTTACCCTTCTGCTCCCACAATTTTATTCAGGTCTACCTAGCCACACTGGGGGATCTACTGTTCATCTACTTGAGAATGGTTTCAAGTAGAATGAAACCATTCTAATGTTCATCTACTTGAGAATAGTTTCAATGCTGAGTTTTAAAAAATTGTTCAGGGCTCGGGATTTAGCTCAGTGGTTACAGTGCTTGCCTTGCAAGCACAAGGCCCTGAGTTCAATCCCCAGCACAAAAAAAAAAAAAAAAAAAAAAAAAAAAAAAAAAAAT